>JBBYHK010000005.1:4739323-4749590 GCA_038382065.1 Adansonia grandidieri
AAAAGGGTTTCCTTCCTTTACCCCCCCCCCCCCCCCCCCCCCCCCAAAAAAAAAAAAACACTCCACAGTTGCTTAAAAGAGCCAAGGCTGCCTACCATTAAACCAAAATCTAATTAGAATGAAGTAATTGAGGACACTTTCTCTAAAGCATCGGGGTTCGATAAGTTTTAAATATCAAGTAGACCACTAGATAGCTTAAGTTATTGGAACAAGACCAACTTGATAAGCTTTGCAGTCTTAAGTGTGGCTTAAGAAAAATGATAGCCTATTTACTTTAAGGAATCCAGCTCAAAGCATGTGGAAGTATTACATTCATTTATGCATTCTACACAAAGCTCTTAAAGCAATCTTTTCAGAACCGAAACGCAAAAATGAAATAAAATCTAAGCAATGTATTCTTAAATTGCTCTATGACATCTCATATGATTGAGTTGAAAAAAAAAGAAAACAATCGAGACAGCTTTGATTAAGGAGGAATTTTGGCATTCAACGTCAACTATGTACTCACCACGAAGTTTTCATTGTTAAACAGTTTTTGTACCATATGCATCTTGGTTCTCTTTATTTCCTTCATCTGGTTCAGATTTTTGAAGAAGAAGATGCTTCTAAGGCAACAAATTTCCTGATTGCCGCTTCATAGCACGTAAATTAAGGCATGTGTAAAAGGACATTCCAGCAATGGCTATAAATGCACCAAAAATACTGATAGTGCCAGGATTTGAACCAAAAAGGTGATAGTTTCCAAGGAGGATCACACAAGTTTTGAATTGTCCAAGAACAACTGAGGAGATGGCGGATGTAGCCCTGACAAAAATAAGAGAGAACATGAACCAAACAATAAAAGAAATTCAAAGAAAGAAAACTGCTTAGAATCTGAGTATAACTACTATGGGAAAATAATTCTCCATCGTTTTGACATTTGATCATCATTTCATTTTAGATGTCCAAAAATGTTACGCATGTTCAAATATCAGAATATATCAACTCATATCCTCTGTTTCAGCTATGTTTGGGTTGAGGGGATGAGAGGGAAAGTAAAGGAAAAGAGGGGAAACCCTTGTATTTGTTTTTTAAAAATTGACTTCCAAAAATTACTTTTTGTAAAATGTGAAGATTTTCCAGAAAAACAAAAATTTTTTTATGTTTGGACGACAAAGAAAAATACTTTCTATTGTTTGATTATTTTTTGAAAATCTACTTTTTCTCAAATAGCAAATTTAATATAAATATATTAATATTAAATACTAAAAATAATACTATTCATTATTAAAATATTAATTATATGAATATTTGAAATATTATGTTTAATATTAAAATATTACTGCTACTTTTTTTTCAACTATTAATATTAACATAAATATTAAAATATAAATATACATGCTTCATAATATTCAAAATAGAAATACTAAAATTACAATATTAAAATATTTTTTATTACAATTTTACTATTTTAAAGTATATTCTAAAATTAAAAAATAATATTTTTTATTAATATAAATAATATTGGCACGAGCTAAGTTCAGTCTCAATCAAAGAAATCATGTCCAAATCTTGAATTCCTGATTCGAGTCAAACTAAGTTAATGGATTAGTTGAATAGCCCTATTCATCCAATTCTTTTCTGGAAATTGTATTCTCCTTTGAAAAGGGCAAAACAATTTTCAAATATACATATATATATATATATATATTTCAGTGACCAACCAATTTCTGCCAAAGAAACATCATAAAATGTAGAAATCATTTTCCTAAAGTCATTTTACTTTTATTTATGGATTCTTTTATACGGTTGATTTTGGTACACACACACATGGCCAGCTATAACACTTCTTTTTTTCCCCTTTTCATCAATTTTCTTCTTTTCAAGAGGGAAGGGTGGAAGTGGAAAAACTACAATAAGACAAAGGCAACCCCATAAAACAAAAGAGATGAAATTAGGGCAAGTCTTAAACATGTAGGAGACCATATTGTGGCATGGATCCAATAGTTAATAAAATTGAAACCTAGCTTAATTGGCACTTACCCAAGTGTCAAAGCACTTGACCATTGAAGCAAGAAGCCAAGAAAAGCAGACATGAGAATTGCTAATGTATTTCTGAAGCTCCAATGGAACGCAAGCACACCAGGAGGATCCAATAAAGGAATCATAAAAACCATAAAAAACAAAGTGATTGGTGTTGTTGTCCACATTAACCTGTTCATCAAATTCACAACTTCAACCAGTGAGAAATCTTGAAATTTTTCAGTAATATATATAATTAACATAGAGGGCAGAAATAATTTCTTGGATGCAAGTAAAGCAAAGAGAAAAATAATTTTGAACCTATGTTTGGATAAGAAAAAATTAGTACTTATTTATCCCCTTACCTCAAAAAGACTTTTCAAGTTTACTTTCTTTTCTGTCAACTAAGTGAAAAAGCAAATATTAATTATTAACTAAACATCCAAAAGTAAAAATTTCCCTTTTCACAGGCTACGTTTATTCTCGGCATCCCTCTCAATCTAAATCTGTCAAATAAACTCAGAGGAACAGGAAACATACGCCAGTGCTGTCCAGTTCTGTTGTTGCTGCACATTGGACCAAAGGATTTTATTGACTGCACTAGGTATTATCCATGCCAATGCTACACAAGCACCGAAGAGGCTGAATTGTAAATCAGTTACGGTAGCAACAGCAACCCCAACAGATACAACTGTTAATGCAATCACCTGAAAGATTTCGTAGGAGGAATTTAAAAAATAAAAATACAAATTGACAACACTTGAGTGATATTAACCACAGTAGTGATAACCCTATAAAATAGAGTTATTTAGTGTCATTTTGTGAATTAAATAGCTACATCATAGAGATTTTTATTTAGATTTTATTTATTTTTAGTAGTTTTTAAAATAGTTTTATTTACTTTCCTTATATTTAAATTACTTAGTTATTTATATGTTTTTTGTATTTATGTAGGTCAAAACCCAAAAGGGTTTCCAAAAGTGCAACAACTTAATCAAGAAGTAAAGTAGACTCAGTCAAGCAAAGTGGATTTAGTTTTACAGTATCCAAAAATAACCTGCTTGGATTTATTTTTTAAAGTTACAATAATACTCAACATGTAGTTTGGATTATTTTATTATCGTTTCTTGATTTAATGATATTTGAATTGTTTGTTCAATCTAATTCTTAATGCTTCTAATTGTTTAGCCAGCAATTAGATTGATTTGGTAACCCTAATAAACTAGAAAAAGGAAATTTTGTGTTTCGACCTAGATTAAATGACATATGTTTCATATTCATTTATTATGATGAATTGATCTTCATGTTAGATAAGAATATACAAGTAGGTCATATGTAACCAAAGTAGATTCTAAGTTTAATAAGTTTCTTTTAATGCAATTTGCATAAAAATATAATAAATTGGTTAAGAAAGATATTTTTAGAAAACCATCGAAAGATACTTATAAATAAATTAGAACTTTAGGTTAACAACTCATTGTCATTAGTCAAATTAAGAGGATAAAACAGATTCAAATGAAGTGTTGAGGAAAATTTTAATCCTAGGCTTTTGTCATTGATTAAGTAAACCCTATTTATATATAGATTTTTTGCTATTTAGTTAAATTTAGTTAAATTTTAATTTTATTTAGTGATCTTTTAATTAGTTGATTGGATAAGATTAAATTATTTTAATTTTAGTAATTAGCGAATTTAGTACAATTCCTCGTGAGAACGATACTTTACTCGTTTACGATATTACTTGTTTATGATACGTGCACTTGCATGGAAATCCGATAAGTAGTCTGTTAAATTTCTATGTTATAATGCTCCAACCATTTCTACATAAACATCAAACCAAAATTATATTCCATGTCACATGGGCATCAAAATTAAAGAACTTTGGGCAAAGCTAAAATCCCCTGCCATTCACAAATGGCACAAGGAAAGAGGTGTATGGGCAATATATATATATATATATGAGATATATTTCCTGCAATTTGTTTAATACATTTCATTTATTCTAAAAATGAAGGTACAACGGGAATATGTATGAAACCATTAAATGTCATTTTAGTTTCAAGGTTTAATCATATTGAAACCGGATGCTAGGACTCATGACCCATGAGACTACTTGTTATTATTTTGATTATTAACAAGAACTCCTCTGACTCCTTTTAGAAGAACTTTAACCTTTTTTTTTTTCCATACAATAGAAAACCTTCCCCTCTTTTTCTTCCCCATCTAACTAGACCCAAAATTTGGCAGCAGAGTAACATAGCATCACCTTCTTACAACCCAGAGTAAATGGGAAGAATTAATGGATATTTTTGTACAGGCTGAAATAACCAAGGTACAGTTTCGATAGATAAAGAAGATGATTAAACTCAGCTCAACTCAAGTAAGCCTTGATTCCAACATAGTTGGGGTCACCCACAAGAATCATTTATCTGCATTCTGCTTGATCCGGCTGATACCTTCTTAAAAATATAAAGAGAAATATTGGAGGATTTCTAGTCTAATAAGGTACACATCTTAAATACCTTTCACCTTGGTTAAGCCACTTATCTATGTGCCCAAAATAAATGCCTTGTCAAACAGGCTTCACCTTAAGGATTCTGTGATTCTACTTTTGTGCTTGCTTCATCAGAATGCCAAAGCAAGAACTTAAGTCACTTTTGCTACACTCAGGCAAGTTGATTGGCACCTCGAGATTTACCATACTAGAATATGACAGCCATAAAATAAAAATTCAATATTTCATAAATTCAGTACTACAAATTCAGTGCTTAATTTTTCAGCACTTAATTTTTTTAGTTTATCAAACAACAATTAATTAATATGAAAGCAGCAGGATTTGTATAAAAAACCTATTTATTAGGAAGTTAAAAAGTTTTAACTGTTAGTTTGTTTAGGAGAGGTGTGGGTTTTTCTGAAGGATATGAAGGATATTATTGCTAGCAAGAAATGGCACCATTCAAGGCTTATCAAACTTCACTATAACAAATAAGCATCAGCCATGTTCCCCAAGGCGAATTTCATGATTTTTTTTCTATTAGTTGAGACATGTATTGCAAGCCTACCTCATAGATACCATAATGCTACCTTATATTATTCATTTAAGTGAGTTTCTCTTGATGGGAGGAATTTTTTTCTTAATTCTTATTCCTACTGCATCACTAACAGCCCTACGAAATTTTGACTCGTCGTTCAAGTCTATGCTAAATATAACCCATCACATCCTTAACTTCTCATCATCAAGAGAAATCATTTTGCTACCCCCATGATTTTACTTGAGATCATAGATTATGACTTACATAGTGTCCTTGCACATCCCTTGAGCTTTGCTAAAGAGCTGCCTGATATGCTACAATATGTTCTCACTCATTCTGTCACGTTACTTACCATGTAGGACACTTGATCCCCTTAAAATGAAACAACCTTTCATGAAAAAATCAACAAATTTTAACATCAATAATAAGGAAAGCCTAAAGAAGAATCCGTTATTTGCATGCATGAACGATTTGCACTGAGGCACATGGGCAAATGGGTGCAAAGACAGATGTTTCATAAGACAAAAATCATGATCTACAAATAAAAATCCAATTAAAAATGGCAAAGAAAGCAAGACACCAATATATTACTGATTCCTTATTAGTTCGCAGCTCTATTAGGGTATCTCACGCACAGCTAGACACAGATATAGATACATGCTCCTTTTCAACGTATCAAGTACCAAAGTTGTTTAGAAATAGAATGGAACAATTTGATCCCATCTAAATTTGGGATAAACATTTACTAAGACAGTGATGGGGACAGAATATTTCTTCATTTTGAAGAAAGCTAGAAATTAAAAAGAATCCTATGTTAATAACTTTCACATTTTCATTCTTTCTGTTAATTATAACTTAGACATTTACTATGACATCAAAACACACCACTTACATGAGCACAGATTTGAGAAACGCAAAATTACCTTTGAGAAAGCAATTTTCTTCTTGTACCATATAAATTCTGCCAGGACAATCAATGGCGTAATAGCAATCTTAGCCATCTGATAAAATCCTACACTGAGGAAAAACAAATAAATTAATGAATGAACTCAAGAGTGTCACCCAGGAAACTGAAATTAGTTATTAACTTTTTATCTCACCTATTGTACTTCAAGCTGACATTGGCCAGGCCAGTAGACACAGAGTTAACAAAGCCGAAAGTTAACAAAGATGAAAGGGCCAACTCTGAGGAAGGAGATGCAGGGAGAATAGAAAAGAAATTCAAAATCGCCATTAATGCCCAGCTGACTGCATAGTGAATAACAGTCAGAAATACTGGGAACTGGAATCCAACATTTTTAAGAACCTGAATGAGCAAACGAGTGTGGAGCATTTAAATGTTAGAATGCTGCAACGTTGAAAACAGATAATGCAGCAAAAGGATTATGTTACATGCATGAAATTAAGCATACAGACCCATTTGTTCATGAAAATGATGCCAACAGCGACCACTAAGTTGAATGTAAGAGCAGCAACGGGGCCACAAATTCGTTGTTGTTCATGCTTTGTTCTTTGGGATGAATGCAACTTTCCAAACAAAGAAGCTTGATTGTTCTCCAGACCTCTACCTTCTGCCACCAATGAAAAGGAAATAAAGTGGAATGTTCGAAGATTTAATATTGCTTACATAATTTATAGGATTTACAAATGTTAAAGAAGGTTATTGCCTCCATTACCAAAATGTAACAAGGGTGGTGACTGGGGATATGAGGTGCAATGAACAGATAAGATTCCTTAATGGTTCGAATAGATTATGCTTATAAATAGAGTTCTAAACACCCAAAGGAACTTTTGACAAAAACAGAAAGTTTTGTTTTACCTATTTTAAGTTGGGATAATTAAATATGCTTACGCTACAAATAAAGGTTAAAAGTAAACCTTAGCAATACATGTATGCATGTTCTGTCACGTGTTTTCTTTTCCATGTCGACCGTGTAAACATACACACAAAAAAAATTAAATGTGTCAAAACCCTAAACACGAATATGATACATGTATCAAACGTGTCGTGTTAATTGAGTTAATTGTGTGCTGTGTTTTCGTATCATTTCTAAAATGGTCAGGTCTAGCTTAAAGCTATTCAATGCACTAGACTGGAAAATCTTATTCAAACATTAAGTGGATCAGCCAACCCAAAATTGAAAGAGATCTATTTCCAGCATTAAGGATGTAAAATAAGGATCAAATTTACGTTACTCTCTAAATTCCAAGGCTTGAACCTCCTAGAAAGAAAAAGCAGTTAGCGTTATAGTGATTCATGTGTTTTTCATTAGCATCGACGACTCAAACACAGGCATACAAAGATATTTTTCATATGGAGACCCATAGGTCTGAACTAAATAATGAAAGCTACCATTTCCGACCTCTCTAAAACGGCTAAATTCTCAACTTCCATCCCCAAAATTAGAACCTGAAACTTCCAACTTGGAATCTCAAGTTCCCAACATTAGTGTGTTCCCTTGAAGACACTGTCATACAAAGTTCGGTCCAATAAAAATTACACCATCTCATCCACTATCAAAAAATAAATATATAAATACCAACAGACACAGTCTGGTTGATGGAAATGCTAATAAAAACAGAAGCAACTAAAATTGGCAAATTAATAGCTTAACAGGAAGCCAATTTCTAAGAAAAATGGAAACATGCAAGTGAAAACAAAAGCAAATTAATACCTGGTTCGGCAAAATCAATAGGTTTCTGCTTCCTCACATCTTTACTAAACAAAAGACCCAAAATCTGACGAATCCGCTGCATTTTTCGCCCTCAAGTTCTGGTCTTTTACAAGGAGGAGACGCAGAGGTCATTGCCATTGCACCTGGTTTTTGAATTCAAAAACAAAGAAAGGTTAGGAAACTCTATGTTGACCAGCCGGCCGAGGTCTTTGTTTTTCTTAATTTTTTAACCCTTTCTTTTTCTCTTTTTTAAAATGGATTGTTCTGCAAGAAGCCAAGCTTCTTCGGAAAACTGGAAGGCTCCAAATTGGACCACTTTCCAGTGACCCAAATTTTATGTTTCTCCTATCACCAAACCAAACCAAACCAAATCAAATTTATATTTATATTTATATTTATTTCGATCAATATATATATATATATATATATGTATATGGAACTCTCTAAAAATAAAATAAGTGCTCGAAATTGAAATTGAATTGCTTTTTAAGTATTTTAAATTAAATTAATTTAGAGAATATTCATGAATTTTTATATGTCCCAATTAGTCTCTCATTTATTATATTCTTTATCGTTATCATATTATACATGAATTCTCCTTTATCTTTTAGGTTCCAGATTTCCTCACAGTATTCTTCCCTTCTATCCCATGTTTTATAGTTACCCTTATTTATTAATGGTATTCACCCCATTCCCTTCTGATTTTCCAATTATTTACTTTGTTTGCTTCAAGTGAGTCAACTTTTTTTTACTTTAAAAAGTAATTTTCTCCTTTTTTTTTTCATAATTTAATGCTTTGATAAAAAGTTTTAATCCATATATATTATTTTTTGAATTTTAGTTTAATTTTTCGATTAATTTTATTTCACCATTATTTTTCTCATTTAATGGAGATTTTCAGCTTTTAATGTTTTGAGTCTGAGTGTATAACTTTAATCTTTGTTGTTACATATTCTAATTTCTTGATTGTTAAGATTTTTTTTTCTATAATTTGTATATAATAATAAAAAATCCTTCTCCTTATTGCCTTACAAATATTTTTGTTTTTGGATCCATTTTATTAAGCAAAATAAATTTAAAAAAAAAAAAGAGTTCGAAAAAATTTTCATTTGTCTGTCAATTAGGATAAATAAACGTTAAGTCAATAGCTTTCAAATCAGAGTAATTAAGGCAAAATAGGTGTGATGTATTTATTTTTACTATCTTTCCAAGCATTTCAGCCCCAATTATAAACATTTTTGTTTTCTTGCCATTATTTCATCTCTCCCCCAATAATATTATTCTCCTTAATTTTCAAACCTTAAACCTCCAGATTCCTATAAATTTGCATAATTGCAATTGTTTGTCTTATTTTCCATGATATCCTATAAATTTGTGTAATTACATTGACTGTCTTCTTTTCCATTTAAATTCATGACAATTATGGGCTGATTAATTCTAGAATTAAACTTAGCGTTTTGGATATTTAATTCCTATAGTTTTGCCTTTAAATTAAACCTAATGTTGGACATTTTTTTAAAAATTTTTCATATTATTCATACCCATTAATTCTTCATTTATTTTCATTTTTGTTCCTTTTTTTTTTCTCTTTCATTATAAATACTCTGTTGATGCATACAGATTTTTGGATTATCAAAATCCATCTCACTTAATATGTGGTCTGCTCTCTTAACAATGAAGTAATATTTTGCAGAGTTTTTCATGGTTTTGGATTTGGATTACAACGTTCAAGAAGGTTGTAATGTACTATTTTTAGCTCCTAATGTGAGTAAATAGGGGGCAATTTAAGTATTTTATTAGAGAAATTTTAATGAAATTGTTTTAGAAAATTATATTGAAGTAAAATTTAATTTTCTGATTATGTTATTTTTATTGAATTTTGCTTTTATCAATGGCTATACAATCAAGATAGTCTTGAGGTTTTTTTTTTTTTTTTTTTTTTTTAACTTTTTCTCTTTGAGTTTAGGGTATAAACCTGCAAAGCAGAATAAGGTTTAGGTTAGACATGTTTTTCTATAAATTGGTGATTTTTTAGATGATGCCGTTTTATGTAAAAACATTTGAATTATCGTAACATTCATAAATTATGCATGTAGGATGTAGTAAATAATTTTTCAAGAAAATTTTTCTAGA
Organism: Adansonia grandidieri; assembly: GCA_038382065.1. Classification (NCBI taxonomy): domain Eukaryota; kingdom Viridiplantae; phylum Streptophyta; class Magnoliopsida; order Malvales; family Malvaceae; genus Adansonia; species Adansonia grandidieri. The sequence continues at coordinate 4,749,165 of JBBYHK010000005.1, forward strand.
ATCTTGTCACCTTACTTATAATTTTCTTCAATATTTACAGTACAGTAATTATTAGATAATATAGTTTATAAATATAATATCTATATATATATATACATATTGATATAATCACCAATAATCACCAAATATCCTATTAGCTTGGATAAGTAAATCAGCTCACCCGGTCATGGATATGTTTATTGAACAATTTAACAAAAACATTTAAAAAATAAGTAGCGAGGTGATATATGGTCAAAGTCTTCACATGTACAAGAAGAGGAGAAATTGGGGAAAAAAATGTTTAATTACATGAGAATGAAAGGTCACTTTTTAAAAATTGAAGATCAATGAAAGATTACCTTTAGATTTCGTATGATCATATGTACATGTCAATATATAAAATTTGTAATTTTTGCTTGAAATGATTTTATCTTCCATTTACTTACT
>JBBYHK010000005.1:4780048-4799039 GCA_038382065.1 Adansonia grandidieri
TACACTAAATAATGAATTATTATATAAAAATAATATATATTAAAAATATTTTATATTAAATCTTGGATTATTATATAAAATAAAAAAATAAAAATATTTATATTAAATCTCAAATTTTTTTGAAATAATTAAAAATAATATATATTATGTATAAACTATATAATATATATTATATTAATATATATCATATAATAAAAATAAAAATACTTTTATTAAATAATTAGTATTTAAAAATAATAAAAAATAAAAATATTTTATATTAAATTATTTAAAAGTAAAAAAAAATATTTATATTAAATGCTAACATGCAGTGAGCTGCGTGCAAGTGAAAAGGACGAAGGGAGAAAAAAATTTAGGGAGAATTACAAAAAAATGAAAGACAATAATAATTATTAAAAAATAAGTATGAAAAAATAATTTTAAAAATAAAAATAACAATTATTAAAAATATTAATAAGGAAAATGTAATTATCATTTTACCAATATTTTTCATCTTAACTATCTCTTTGATAGTAATTTAGTGGAGGTTATAAATTTTATATATTAAATTATAATATGCATTATTTACTGTTTATTTTTTTTTGTTTTCAATATTAAAAATTAAAATTTTTTTACTCAAACAAATATCTCCAAAGATAGTGAATTGTGATTATCTCACTATATAAGAATAATCAATTGTATTTTTTATTTTTTGGTTACAAGTTTATTTTTTTCGTTCAAATGTCATTCTCTCACTATATAAGAATAATCAGCTTTAGCATATATGAAGCCATACTCAAGGTGATATCGATCATACATGAACACAAATACTTTGTATATGTGCTTTAGCATATTTTTTTATATTTTTTTATGTATAATATATTACATTATATAATATATTATTATATTATATCTATAAAATTACATTATATTATACATGTATTATGTAATGTATATTATATATAATATGTATAATATATATTATTTTTAATTTGAGAAAAGTAATTTGATTTAATATTAAATATTTTTAATTTTTTATTATTTTTTATATTAATCCAGTATTTAATATAATTCAAGTTTATTTTAGAATTCGAAATTATATATATAAAATCTTGAATTATTATATAAAAATAATAAAATAAAAAATTTATATTAAATTTCAAATTACTATATAAAAAATAGTAACTAAATGTACGAATGACTATAATTGAATGTACGAAATACTATAATTAAAGTATGACTCATCATAACTAAATATACGAATGATTATAACTAAATGTACGATATATCATAATTAGATATACGAAATGACAATAACTAAATGTACAAACCGACCCCACTAAATTGTTGCCAGGGATAAGCCAAAAGATAAGACAAAAAATGAGGGTAAAATGGTAGTTACAGTTTTTTATGAATAATTTTAATAATTATTTTTTTTAAAAAAATTATTTTTTAATTTTATACTCTTAATAATTATTATTGCATTTTACCTTTTTTTTAAATTTTTCTTTCACCCGATAACCAAGTTTTGTTTTTTCTTTTTAACCGAGGGCAGATACAATAATTCAGATCTAATGGCTTCTTTTATTTTAAGTTGATAAGAAATTTATTTTAACGAGCTTATTCTAGAACTTTCTATATTTTTCAAAATCGCCGCCTTGGGTTAGGTCAGTTGTCATTTTCACATAAATTTTTTATAATTTCATTCTAAAAACAGTCCAACAATTCTCTTTGGTTCAGCGTTCAACTTACTTGACCGGTTAAAGCTCGGTCAATGGAGACTAAGGTTATTAGTTCCCATCTATGTTCCCTGTTGGAGCATTTTTGTTCACAATTACTTAAAAACTGAAGCAAAATTGTAAAAGAAGATGCAACCAAAAACAGCCTGCAGCATAACTTGTTTGCTAACGATTATAGTTTGGTGGGCGTTCCAGGAAGAGTGTGTTTCTGGTGCAGACCCACAGCTCAATCTGCTGAATTCAGGATGCAGCAAATACAACGTTACAAACTTCCAAGACTTCACCAGCAATCTCAACTCAACCCTGATCCACCTGAGAGAGCAGCTCAACGACAAAAGATATTTTGCAACAGCTCAACAAGCAAGGGGTTCGGACCCTGCCTATGCCATGGTACAGTGCAGAAACTACCTTTCCTCAGCCGATTGCTTGGCTTGCTTTGATGCTGCTGTCATCCGAATCCGCAATTGCTCTGCTGCCAATGGTGCTCGTGTCATCTACGATGGCTGTTTCCTTAGGTACGCTTGGGAACTCATTTCTCGCATTTCATGCTATTTATCCTTGTTATTCGAAAGTATTTCACTGCTGATATATTAGGATTATTTCTCTTTTATACTACCCTATGCAACACCGATTTTAGAGTTTCAAATATGGCATTCAAGGAACAAAGTTTCCAATGGAAAAGTAACCGATTCTATTAGACCCACAAAACAGTGAGCACTTTGACTGGCATGTGGTTGTCCTGTTCCTAGAGATAAAAAGGATCCTTCTGGTTGGAGCTTGCCGTTGACTTTGGTGCGCTTTTCATGTGCTCCTATTAATTTAGGCTAATGAATTGTTAGATTAATTTTAGTGAAATTAAAAATTGAAATTAAAGTGAGATTAGTTATTGTTGAACTGGTGGGCTTAAATAAGTGATGGTATACATGTTTGAATGTAAATTTAATTATGGTAATTTGATGAATTATAATTAAAAAAATTATTTAGAACATTAGATTGAAAATTTTATATATTTATGAAAATTAATTTTTTTTTTAAAAAAAATAGTTAATTATGTATTATATTTCTTTTATTTTATAATGTTTTTAAAATTTAAAATTTTGCTCTCTAAAGGATATTGCCATATTATTTTATATTAAAACTGATAATATTTTAGTGATAATTTATTCAATTATTTATTTATTGATTTATTTATTTAATTATATTTGCGTTATGTTTGTATTTATCTATTTATAACATTGTAGCTATTTAATTGATAGTGAAAATGTTCAATAACTTTTTACCAATAAGAACTTGTTACATGAATTATACAAAAAATAAATTTTATCATAGAATGCTATTAAAGAAAAATATTACGATAATATAAGTTAAATAGTGATTACAAAACTTTAAAAAAAATCACAAAATCATTTTGACTAATTTGACCACAAGTGGGTAAAAGCTATTACCTCCAACTAAAAAAAAAAAACCATTTGTTTTTTTTTTTTAAAAAAAATCAAAGCTTCTAAACATGTTTCATGCCTTTTAATGAAAAAAATGAAAAAAATAAAATTTCATATATAAGTACTTGATGTTTAATTAGTTAGTAAATCCTAACTTTGAAATGTTTGTTTGATAAAATTATAACTTTGAAAAAAATGTAATTCAATATATATTTTAATTTTTATTTATTATTAAATAAATTCATTTAACTAAAGTCTTCAATGTGATTAAAATATTTATTTATAAATTGAATAAATCTTATTAATGATAAACAATCTTTAAATGGCAAATTAGTGATATGATGAATAACAATCGACATTTTTATCTTTACAAAAAAAAAATTTCATTCATGTTTATATATATTAAAGATTATAGGTAAATATAAACTATTAGTGTGCTAATATCACTCATAAAGTTATAAAAATAAGAATCAAACGAACGATCAATAGTATCAATACTTTGTATTTGTCAGGTAAAATAATAAAAAGTAATATATGTAAAGAAAATAAAAAGTAATAATATTACTTTCTATTATTAAATAGAATAATTAATTGTGTAATCTGATAATATTATGAGTTTTAAGTTATCTACAATTACAAATTTGATAATTTTGTAAACTTAATATTATAAAATTAAGTAATTATAAATTGTAACTTTCATATTGAAATGCAATTTTTCTCTGTTCCAAAAGTAAAAAATAAAAAGAGAGCAATTAAGTAAAGCCTTTTTATTTTTTTGGCCATTGAGTACCGGATATTTACTCTCTTGATTTAACATAAAGATTAAAAAAGAATTAAACTTTAATGGTTGTGGTAATATTGATATTAATTATTTTTATTTCGAAAGGTTTAAAAAATTAAGAAAATCCATCAGATAGCATTAAAAATATTAATAAATTATATATAGAGAAGGATTAGAGTAAAAGTAATTATTTTTACACGCTTTTATAATATCATATATAATTAATATTTTAATAAATAAATTGTTGAATTTAGCTCACAATATAAAAGCATTTGTTGTGCATGCAAAATCGTTTTGATATCTGTCATTACGGATAAGAATGCTATTTTTTATATATTTAATAGTTAAATTTTTTATATCAAATAAAATTTAAATATTTTTAATTTACTTAAAATTTGATATATATATATATATATTATATTGGTGTAACATAAAATACAATCATCAAATTATACAAATATAAATCGTATAAAAAATTATAAACTTATGCAATGCTAAATTACTTTTATACCAATATATCTTAAGTCCTCATCACATGTATATACATATATATATATATATACTATTATAAAATCTCTTAAGGATTTTTGAGTTTAGTGATACTGAGTCAAATAATATCAACTCAAAATCAAACCATCAAATAAATTAAAAAATAATACTACACATTTGTGTCTTTAATTATTTTTTCTACTTTTAAATAAAAATTAAAATTAGATCTTTTTTAAAAAACTACATATATTTTTAACCCATAGCAGTCAAATTAATGTCCTCTTTTTTATAATTTAATTTTCTGCTTCATCCACGTAATTTTGGAGAGGTCTAAAATTAAAACTATTATGTTTCGTTTTTTTTATTGGATAAATGTGTTGACTATTATGATGACGAGCTGAGGTATGAGAGCAACAATTTCTACGACCAAAGCACTCAGGAAGGGCACTCGATGATCTGTGGGAATGAGTCTGCATGGGAGCCCAGTGCTTTTGAAGCAACGGTGCAGGGGCTGCTAGCTGATCTTCAAGTTGCCACACCAAGGATTAACGGTTACTTTGCTGCAACTAAGAAGGAGGTGGCCGGTGGCAGTGGCGCTGGAAATGCAACCGTGTACGGCGTGGCACAGTGTATTGAAACCATTACTGAAAGTGGATGCCGAGATTGTATGCAAGTGGTGACTACTGACATTCAGAGATGCCCTCCTAATACCAATGGTAGGGCTGTGGATGTTGGGTGCTTTTTGAGGTACTCAGACTCACCTTTCTTTGCGGATAACCAAACTACCGACATTACGCCCTTCCTGCAAACTGGTAATAGGCCCTTCATTATCTATTCTGTGCTTGAAATATGCTTTCTTTTTACCTTTGAGGATAAAAGCAAAATTAAAAAAGTAAATAACATTTTAAATAATTAAAAGATGGTTTGTTTTTAATGTATTATTAATATATAAATTTATATAGTGTCAATTAGATCATGTTACTTCATTATACATATTAAAAAATTTTAAATGAATTTGTGTTTGATACACTATTAGTGTATAGTTGCATACATGATTAGGGATTTATGTTATGACATCTTGTCACTAAACAAATTTAAAAATCTTTAATAGATATAGTAATTATATTTTTTAACAAGTGATATGATATAATTTATTGTCAATGTATAAATTTATAAACTGATAATGCATCAAATATAAATCTATTTAAAATATGTATTATTTTAACTGCTTTTTCATTTTAAATATTTCTTTACTCATAAATTTTAAATTTGACTATTTATTCATTTTTGTCAATGAAATTTTATCTTACATAGACTCATAAGTAAATTTTTAAACTTTATAAACAAATAAACAAGTTGTTGTCAGGGGTAATTATAATCAGAAGAGACAAATTAATATATATATGTTATTTCATCCAAAATATATAACCATAAATTAAGATTAAATGCTCATTTCATTTTCCAACTATATTTTAAAATCATTTATCGACTAATTAACATGACGAAAGAAACAAATAAAATTATGATACATAACAAAAATATAGCTCACCATTTTTTTAAAAAAATTTTTATTTGGAAATTTAAAAAAATGGAAAATGAAAAAAAAAATATTTTTGATTTTTTTATTTTTAAATAAAAAAATTGAAAAAAAAGTAAAGAAATGGTATCACGAAAAGTGAGAAAATAGGAAGCATTTATTTGCAATTTGTTTTATTACAATCATTCAATTATCAAATCATAATATAAAATTATAGAAGGGTTTATTATTTAAAAGTATGAGTTACACATAATATTTTTATGGGTCCTATACAATTTAAAATTGAAATTGGTTAATTATATTGTAATAATATTATGTGATATATTTTTGAAAAACGAGTGGAGGAGAGGAAGGAAAGGGACAGAGGAGGAGAGAGGGATGTGGTTTATGCAAATCCATAAACCCAAGGTTAGATAACCAAAAAAAAAAAAAAATGTTTTCGCAAGATTTGGTGATATTAGGTAGTTGTTTTTATTGAAACGTACATGATTTAAAGATTTTTCATTTTATTTGGTATATAATAAGTATCATTTAAGATGAAAGGAAAAATTTCAGGTAGTTCGAGCAAGAGGAATGACATTATAGGAGGCGTGGTTGGAGGTGCTGCATTTCTTTTGCTTATTATGGCATTTCTTCTTTGGCTTAAACTATCAGCAAGGAAAAAGGGGTCAATAATTAGAGGTAAACATAAAACAATTAATGCCTCTGCTATTTTTCATTTCCTTTTTCTTTCCTTTTCTTTTCACTCAAACACTACATATATTTATAAACATAAAATTAAAATATATTTATATATTTGCGTAAGTAATGCTATATAATTACTCTAAATTCAAAATGCAACACAAATTGGAGAAAAAGATTAATTTGCATATTAGTTTTTTTTTCTTGCTTGATGAAAAAAATTATCCTTATTAATTTCCTGATTCTAAATATACTATTAGCTCCAAATAGTTGTTTTTTTAATCTTTACATAATACTTAAATATCTATTGAATATTTGCATATCTTGTGTACAAATAACTTGAATACATGTAAATTTGCATTAACATATATGTAACCTTTAATTAAAGTATAATTCTTACTTATAAATTTTAAAAAAAATTATTATTAATTTCTAGTAATATAAAAAGAGCTGCTAAGTTAGTGTCATAAATTAACTGGACACTAACCTAGTCACTAAAATGCAAAAAAAAAAAAAATTAAAAGTAAAATATAGATAAATAAAAATGTATTAAAAAAGTAATCTTTACTAATATAAAATGAGTGGCTAATTTGGTGTCATGAGTTAATGAGATATTAATTCAATCACTGAAATGTCAAAAAAAAAAAAAACTAATTTAAGGTAAAATATAGATAAATAAAAAATGTATTTAAAAGTTAATTTAACTTTCAATTTTAATAAATGTATTTTTAATAACCCACATACCCTTAAATAACTCACATAAATAAATAACTATACTTTTTCAAATATTTTAAAACCACTTATCCTTTTCTTCTTTTCCAAAAAATGATAATTCTTTTTTTTTTTTTTTACATAGACATATTCTCTTTTTCTTTTGTTGAATTAATAATAGATTGCTTTAAGGTATAATTTTTTTAATTTTCATTGAATTGATATTAGAGTAATAACTTGATAATAAGAAATAACAAGAATTATAACATTGAAAAAATAATGTAGTTATATCATTAATGTGTAATTATTCACTATTAAAATTTATTTTTACTTTATTTATTTTTAATTTTAAAAATAAAATCTCATATGCATTCGCATATGTTACAAAGTCTAACATAGAATAAAATCAATTTAATGAATGTATTTTAATAGAATTAGAATTTTTATTTGTAAATTAGATAAAATTTATTAGAATTTATAATAAAATATTTAAAGTAATAATTTAAAAATATAATGAAATTTTCCCTAATTTTATTCAAAAAGTTTCAACATCCTTTATATATCTATACTAGAATGGTTCCCCCGCTTCGTTATAAAAATTAAAATTTTTCAATACTTTTAATTATATGAAATAATAATTATTAATTTATATTTTTAAAAAAGTTTAATATATTTATGTATTAAAATAATTCTTTTTTTAATGTATAAATAAATATTTCATGTTACATATTTATTATAAATAAAAAAATATTATTAAATCATTTTTTTAAAAAGATTATAAAACAACTTTGTTTATTGCCAAATTCATAAAAATAAAACTTAAGTCAATTTTTTTACTAATTATATTTCACTTAGGAGTTCAAATTGCCCAGCTACTATTGTTAGCATTTCTTTTTTATTCTAAATTAATGAAAAATAATTCAAAAATATTTTTTTTTTTTTGCATTTTTTCCTGCTTTGTTAACAATTATTTAGTGTAATAATTGTAGATAAAATATTTTTAATTTATTAGTTCATTTTGTACTTAATTCAAAAAATTTTTCTCCTCATTACACATTTTGCAAGAAAATAACATTTTATTTCCTCATTAATAATTAGTAATAACAATGATAATAAATAATAACTATTTTTCATTTATTAATTAATTTTATAGTTCTTCAAAAATCTTTCTTCACAATACTATTCGAATCAGTATTCAATTAAAAACTAATATTAGTTGAAATTCAAATTCGCCAAATATCCGAAGCTATTAAATTATTTGAAAAAATAAAATTATAAAATTGACAATACTTAAATATGAAAATGTATATATGATGGAGTAGGATATTCAAATCAGTTATCTATATAAATAAAGAAGATTTGAATATATAATAGATTTGAATATCTGACACTAATCGAACTTAAATTAATGTGAATTCGTAAAATAAATATCTAAAAATTTATATCTAAATATATTTTTGAGTCTATTATAAATAGTAAATATAATATTCAAATATGCAAAAAACATATGAGATAATATTCACTATCAAACTTTTTACTTTCATTATCATATTTGTCAAAAAAGTATAAAAATTCTTTATATCCTTATTAATATTTATTTATTATTATCACTTAACTTATAAATATTTTAAAGTACATAACTCATGTTGTAATGTACTAATTAAAAAAGGACAGCGGGCGACAGAAGAACCTTAGGGGATTCTTTCAATATATAGGTATAGAGAGCATAGCATGTTTCATACTGTGACGACATTTGTCGTTTTTTAATTGATTGTCCAGTATTTTATAACCGTTTGGAATTGAAAAAAAAAGGAAAAAAAATAGAAGCTTTTGGACGAGAAGCTTCTACAAAGAAACTATCGAAAAAAATAATCAATTTACATTTATCGATGCAAGCTCGTTTTGAATTATATAAAGCCCCTGGCAGGTAGTTATCTTATATGCACTATAATTTCTAACGTTATTATGTAAGATGCAGTATTGCCTATGCACATTTAATTACTATTATTATTATCATGCTATATTTAGTTTAAACGTGTAGTTAGTTATTTTAAATTTTTTGATAGTTCCTGCAACAAAGCGCACTAATAATAGCATATAGCTTGCGTTTGTTTCCGTCCATTTTTCTTAAAGAAAAGCAACAATTCGTTTTATGTATTTTGATTTGAATCCTCAAGTCTAATGTTGTTAAAAAATTTCAATTTGCAATATATTCGTCCAATTAATTCAAGCAATTAGAATATCGACTTACTTGTTTTGATTAATTAACACAGAGCTGATAAAAAATTTGAGTTTGCTATATCTTAATTAATTTGCCGATCACTGAATTAAACACATGAAATATTCACATTTGATTTTATAAAAATTTAAACGTCTTTTTCCTTCTTTTTTGCTTTATCTCTCCAACCATTGATGCAGGTTAAAGTTTAAAATTTGTAGGTTGTTCTAAATAAATCATTAATAATTTTTTATTTCTATAACGGATAGGTCTTTGTTGTGGCATTTAATATTTTAAAATATTTTTTTACCGTTTAATTATAAGTGAAGATTTGAAAAGAAATAAATTCTAACAACTATTATTTGTTACAGGTGACATATTAGGCGCAACAGAGTTGCAAGGTCCAATAAACTACAAATACAAGGACTTGAGTACCGCAACCAAAAACTTTAGCGATGAAAATAAATTAGGAGAAGGTGGTTTTGGTGAAGTTTACAAGGTAACATATAAGAAAAAAAAAAGAAATAAATAATTTTATGAATTTTTATCCTATACCGATAAAAATTTTTCAATTTCAAATGCAACGTTAGAATGTTGTTACAAATATCAAGTTATATTGTATAAAATTAATAAACTAATATGAAAGTAGATAGAAATACGGCGACAATTTAATTACGTTTGAGAATCAACCTTACTGTATAAAACAATAATCTAAGATTTCCGTCTATGTACCAGAAAAAAATCTCTTGTTCACAGAGTTTAATTTGATGTAAATATGAAATTGATAATTTTAAATATGATCTAAAAATACGATGATAAATATAAAAATAATATGATAAATACGATACGATACGTTTAGATATCATTAATATGATATGTTTAACATAAATATTGTATATTTGTTTTAATTTTTTACATATTTAATAATTTGTCCTATATTTATATGTTTACAAAATTGATTTAAAGATAGAAAATATGACATAGATAGATTTACGTTAGGGAATGAATTTGTTGAATTTGATGGATGGTTAAGTATTTCTTCTATTGTCACCACCAGGGTGTTTTAAAGAATGGGAAAATAGTCGCAATTAAGAAACTAGCCATAATGCAATCCCGAAGAGCAAAGTTGGACTTTGAAAGTGAAGTGAAGCTGATAAGTAATGTTCATCACAGAAATCTAATCCGTCTTCTCGGGTGTTGTAGCAAGGGACTTGAATTTTTCCTCGTCTATGAATACATGGCAAACACTAGCCTTGACAAATTTTTATTTGGTAACTTTTCATCCTCCTTCTCATGTCATCTTCTAGATCATCAAAACACTCACGGATTTGATGTTGTGGTTATCATATGACTTAATCACAATTACAAAATCATAATTGAATCAGATTTATCTAACTGAAATATTCAAAACAAAATCTATTTACTTATTATGAGTTACGGTTTTCATAGTTTTGCTTAAACCACGTTAAGATTTTGTGATAATTTTCATGTAAGCAAGTCCATGAGATCAAAAGTCCATTAACGTTTATACAATAATTTTCTTAAATGGTAAAACTAATATCTACATGTATGAATTGTTTTTAGTTTATAATTGCAAAGAGAGGAAATTTACTATATCTTTATACTGTTTTTCTGTAACCTTCATCAATAAGAAGCCAACAAGGCTTTGGTTATTAGTTGTATTGCTTCTGGTGTTCAAATTAGTGATTGATCTTTATTGAATGCATGCAAACAGGAGAAAAACGAGGCTCCCTAAATTGGAAACAAAGATTTGATATAATTGTTGGCACTGCCAGAGGCCTTGCATATTTGCACGAAGAATTCCATGTATGCATCATTCATCGTGATATAAAGTCAAGTAATATCCTTCTTGATAATGATTTCCAACCTAAAATAGCTGATTTTGGGTTAGCAAGACTTTTGCCTAAGGATAAGAGTCATCTGAGCACCAAATTTGCTGGAACACTGTAAGTTTTTTCTTTCCTTGAAATGTGTATACTCTTGGTCAGCGATTTAAATCGTGGCTGTGAATAAGTTTTCAGTCACTTCACATTTAATTATAATTGCGGATATAATGAACGTTAGTGCTGTCAGTTGTGATAAATATAAAACATAAATAACAACGACAGAAAAATTGAAATCGCAAAATACCAATCAGCATTATAGCTGCTATTTAAATTTGATTAAAATTGATAGTGTTGTTTGCTGCTCCTTTGGTCTGGGCTAACGAGATCTATAATTAATGGTTTGTTTTGAAAAAGGGGATACACATCACCGGAGTATGCAATCCATGGACAACTATCAGAAAAAACTGATGTCTATAGCTATGGGATCGTTGTCCTTGAAATTGTAAGTGGTCAAAAAAGTCATGAGACCAAGGCCGATCCTGATGCTGAGTTTCTCCTCAAAAAGGTAAATTAATTAATCCTTGATTTTTCCATAATTTCCTTTTTGTGCTCATTGGAATGTCCTTAAATAATTTCCTTTTTGTGCTCATTGGAATGTCCTTAAAATCTGTGTATAAAACCATGGTTTATGTAGTGAATATTAAGGTGTACAAATTTCAATTTCACAAATGAATATAGATATATTGGGTTATCACATTTACATTTAATAATTATATGAATCAATTTAACAGTTTTTTTTACTAGAAATAACTTGTGTTACACATACCATAACAATGCTACTGTCAAAAACATATTTATTAACCATTAATTTTAATCTTAATACTAAAATTATTTTAAATTCGCTGAAACTAATCTCACGATTATCTTAAATAAAAAGTAAATGCTTCTTGGTTTCAGTAAGTTGTTATGAATAAATAAATAATAATTTAGTTATATTGATGCAGGCGTGGACATTTTACGAGAATAACATGCACCAAAAATTAGTGGACGAAAGCTTGGATCCAAATGAATATGAAGCAGAAGAAGTCAAAAGAACGGTGGAAATAGGTTTGATGTGCACTCAATCAACAGCAGCGTTGAGGCCAAGCATGTCCGAAATTGTTTTATTGCTGAAAAGTAAAGGGTCAATAGAAAGCAGACCACTTACGAGGCCGACCATCATTGAATCAGATACAATTAGGATTCGAGGAGAAGTAGGAGCAGGAGTAGAGGCATCCACTTCAACTGCCTCCTCAGCTTCCATTGCCACACTCTCTATCACTCAACTCTCTTCTCGCTAACTCTATATTATTATTATTATTATTATCGCAAACAACACATCTTATGATTAATACAACTCAACTTGTGTTACATTTTATTTTATATCTATATGTAGTTATCAAGTTTCATCAAACTTAGGATATTCTTCAGCTGTTGGATTTGCACTTAACTTGGAACTGCAAATCTTTTCGATCAATAAAGTCTCGTATCCAAAACTGCTATCTTTCCTTTTTATTTGTTATTTTTCTTTTATAAGATAATAAAAAGTTTTTATTTGTAATTAAAATGGGATACAAATTAATTAAAATTCATCATGGAATATTAATCAACCAAAATCACCATAGTCCCGAACTTAGCACCCCTGACATCATTGTGATCAAAATGTAATCCCAATTAGACAATGTCCAAATAGGACAGTCCAAAACTATATATTAAAGTTCACAGCATTGTAGGAGCAGTAATGGTTTTTTTTTTTTTTTGTTAATATAGACAAGGAATTCGAGTAAAACATAACAACAGCATATTAAGGCCAGCTGAAGGACGTCCATGTTTATGCTGCCTGCTTGGCCATTCTTGAATTCTCTGCTGCCAGAGGGTGCCAGCTCTCTGTGAAGTGCATCTTCTGGGTCAAGTCCTCTATGTTCACGACGTCATCCAAGGACGGTTGCATCGTCTAGTGCACTTTTGTTCTCCTTGAGATAATATTCCTCCACTTTCCTTGTGTGTCTCCACAAATAATAGTATTAATGTTATAAAGTTCCATCGAAAGCATAAATGGTACCTGACGGAGAAGCAAAATTGTGGCATTGTAAGTTATTGACGAGTCAATGCTATGAAGATAACAATGGACTGCCCTGTTGGTTCTTTGATCATTGCAATAGTTGCATACCTTCCACAATTTGGATTTTATGAATTTCAAGGAACCACAACCAAGGAGTGTATTACTAAGAGTCTTTTCAATATTTTTGCAGAATTTCTCCATAAGAAGCTTTTGACCTGGAATTGTAGTAAGGTTACTGGAGAAGGCATGCATCATGCTCGCCCATTGGGATTTCTGTCAAAACAAAACTCTGAGAGAGCACAGTTGCTTGTTATCAAACAGCACTCATTCTATGGTTCCAAAGGGACCATAAGATGCTTACAAACTATGTCAAGACAGTTTGGGCTCCCCCTTCATTTATATCATCAAGGAGTAACCACTGCTTGATCCAATTGCTTAACCTGTTCGCTATAAACATGTGCATTCTAAGTGACTAGTCAGATGCAAAACATACTTCTCTCATCAGTGGACAATGAAAGAAAATGTGCTCCATAGTTTCTTCACTGTGCTCACACAATGGGCACTGGTTAGGAGTCAAGATGTTCTGTTTCAGCAATTGATTTTGCACAGGGAGGCTTTTGTTAAGTATTTTCCATAGAAAATGATAATATGGAAGGAAATTTTAGGAGTCCATAACTTTTGCTAAACCGTGGCTTCTTCAAAGCTATTCGCATGAGTATGCTTCTCTTTAAAAAGTTCCCAATAGACGGATTTAAGTGTAAACTCGCCTTTGTAATCAAACTTCCATGCAAGTCTGTATTCTACTTTGACTAGAGAAAAGGCTTTATTTGGGAGGTTTTCTGACATATTAGGATGAAGCAAAACTTGCTCAATGGTTTACGCCAAGTCTCATAAATTAGGTAAATGATACTTCTAATTCCCATACTTTGTTGCTTATTCGCACCTATCTCATTTTTCAACAAGATCTTACCATCTTTAATGATTGACTGATTTTCATACCATATTTGTACATCTAGCCCTTTTAAGCATACATCTCTTCCAATTAGAATACTCTTCCATATCCAAGAATCTCTCAGCTTAGGCATAACTTCCTTAAAATCCGCCCTCCTATAATACTTGGCCTTAAGAGCTTGTGCTACCACCTGTCTCTAGTTGGGCATAATTCGCCACCATGCTTGTTTCCAAGGAGAGCTCGATTCATGAGTTTAGTTTGTTAAATTCCCAATCCTTCTACTTCTTTGGTTTTACAAAGGTGATCCCAATTGACGAGATGAATTTTTCTTTCATCGGCTTTGTGTCCCTACTAGACACTTCTCATAATTTGATCACTTTTCTCATAAATATAATATGGGGCTTTAAAGTAATTGAAGGTATAAAAAGGTAAAGTAGTTAACATGGATTTGATAATGGTAAGTTTTCCTCTTTGAGATAAACAACGAGCTTTCCAATCTGCAAGCTTATTTTGAATTTTGTCTAGCAATGGTTGAAAAAACTCTTTCTTTGATTTAAGTTTACCAAGTCAATTACTAGTACTTGCTAGGTTGGTTAGCAAGCTTGAATCCCATGATCCCATTAAACTATCATTTTAGGTCTTGGCTTGCCAGATAGGCTCAAGAACAGTTCTGATTTACAAGTTTGATCATTTAACTTGATATTCTACAAAACTGTTGAAGAAGCTTTTCAACTATTCTACATGTTCAAGTGTTATTTTTGAAGAACAAATAGCAATCGTTAGCGAAAAAAAACAAAAAATTCTAGAAAGCAAGGCCATTTTAGCTAAGCTTCACTCCCTGCATTTGGTTGGCTTCTTCTGCTTTCTATTGCATGCAATTTTGACATAAAATAAATAAGTTAGGGGAGAAAGGGTCACCTTATCTTAGGCCTTAATGGGGTTTTATTGTTTCTGATAAATCTCCATTAATGGAGATTTGGAAGGAGATAGTACTAAAGTATGCATTAATCATCTGTATCCATTTCCTGCCAAAACCCATAGATTCCAAGACTATTTTAACAATGGCCTAGCTAATTCTATCATAGACTTTGGTCATGTTGAGTTTCGAAGCTCATAGAGAGGTTTTTTTTTCCCTTTTTTTATATCTTCAATGGTGTTAATCAATTTGCCACCTAAAATGATATTGTTTGAGATAAGACTACCTTTAATGAAAGCGTTTTGGAAAGGTGACATAATATCCTTCATGATTGGTTTAAGTCTATTATCTATAGCTTTGTTTAAGATCTTATAAACCATGCTTCAGAGACTGATGGGTTGAAGTCCATTTCTTTGTTTAGATTCTTCATTTTAGCATCAAGGTGATGATAGTCTTGTTCAACTCCTTTAGTATATGGCTTGTATTAAGAAAAGACAATGCTAATTTAATAGTGAGAGCTCCCATAATATCCTAGAACTATTGAGAAAATGGTTGGTTTGCCATTGATTCCTGGTGCTTTAAATGGTATGAGTTAGAAGATTGCTTGTTTGATTTCATCATTGGACAAAGGCCTATTTAGCTTTTCAAGATGATTTTCACTTAGAGTTGGTAGTTCAAGTTTTGCTTGCAAGCTTGAATTTCATCCTCTTTCATGGTGTCCTTAAGCCTGAAATTGTTTTTGAAATAGTGAACGAATGTATGCTTAATGCTATTGTGTTCCTCTTCCCATTGGCCACATGAATTGATATTCTGGATATTTTATTTTTGATTCTCTTTTAATAGTGTTTGCATGATAAAACTTTGTATTATGTTCCTCATAAATGATCCAATTGGCTCTGGATTTTTGCATCCAATAAAATTGCTCTTGTTTTACTAGGATACATAGATATTCTTTAATTATCTTTTCTAGTTTGCACATCTCTTTCAAATTTAAGGATTGTTGAACCCTAGCTAGCTTGCTTTGAAGATTCCAGTTTTTTCATGCTTAGATTGCCAAACACTGTTTTGCTCCAAATTCAAAGATTTTACTTGGCAATTTTAATTTTTTAAATGAAAGAGTAAGCTGTGGATCTATTGACTTTATTCATCCATGCTCTTCTAATGACCTCTCGACACCCAGGATGTGCGAGCCATAATACATCAAACCTATATGGTTTTTTGTTATAGCCATGATGGTCCTCGGTTTTCAGTATCATTGGGCTATGGTTCAAAGAAACAACTAGAAGGTTGATAAGGGAAGTCTTATCAAACATTCTAAAACATTGTGAGTTTGCAAATGCTCTGTCAAGTCATTCCCAAATAATATCTTTCCTTCTCTATTGTTGGTCCAAGTAAGATGCTGGCTTAAGTACAACAACTTAGAGAGTTTGCATATGTTGGGGCATTCATGTAAGTTATCCGTGCCTAGTAACATAACATTCTTGTATGAGAATTTATCTTTGGAATTTAAAACTTGATTGAAATCCTTAACTATAGTCCAACTCTCATTGTCTTCAACATAATCTGTAAGACTGGTCAGCTTATTCCATACATTCTTCTATTAGTTTATATCTGGGTATCCATAGACGCAAGTTAACTACAATTGAAAGATTAGTTGCTATCCTTATAGACATATTCATTTATTGTTTCCATAAAATCAAGAGACCACCACTTTTCCATTATGATTAACCCTATCATACCCAAAAAACACTTTATTTTTTGCATATATTTTGCCTTTTTTAATTGATGATTTTATCTCCATCAAAAAGTAAAAGTCTACCTTAAATTTCTGGATCAGTTCTTTACAATGGAACAATATTATGAGCTAACTAAACCCCCTAACATTCCAACTGAGAAGGATTATAGGGATTGTAGAGGTTATTAAGGGGAAACTTGCCTCAACCCTTGCTCATCTCCAATGTTTTGGTCACTTAGTTTATCATCAACATCAAGCCTTTGTAACAATCGTTTTACTTGTCTTTTGTCTTCCATTTCCTAATCACATGAATCATTTCTCTCTTGCATTTATAGGCAACTAATTCATTTGATTCAAGAGAATGGACTTCCATCAGTTGTTGCTCCTGAGTAGCTCAATGCTTGCGTCCTTCAAGGATGTTAGGTATTAGACTTTCTTGATTTCCAACATTTTTAGCACTTTTTCCTAGGGTGTATCATGGTTCTGCTAGGATGAGTTAAGAAAAAAAGGGTAGTAGGTGGTAGTGGTTGATTCCAAATAATAAAGTCATAATCAACAATATTAATATCTCTGTTCTAGTTATTGAAAATGTCAAGCTGAAGTCGATTTGGTGTAGAACTTGTCTTTTGATCCTATCTTGACTTCCTCTTAATTTTCCCTTGAGATTGCTTTCATGATATATCTTAGTTTCCTTGAATTTGCTTTCTCTCATTAGTAAAGAAAACTTCCCCATTGGGTAGCCCAATGCATTTAGAAATATTGTCAACTGCTTGAATGCCTCATGAAAATGGATGCTTTAAGTGTAAACAGAAGACCATGGTTTATTTTTATTCATTTCCACAACAAGATATCTAGTTTCTTCTATTGTCGGTCTTATTCACTTCCAACATTTTAAAGGCCAGTCTCCATGTCTAATATCAACT
Organism: Adansonia grandidieri; assembly: GCA_038382065.1. Taxonomy (NCBI): domain Eukaryota; kingdom Viridiplantae; phylum Streptophyta; class Magnoliopsida; order Malvales; family Malvaceae; genus Adansonia; species Adansonia grandidieri. Next base: position 4,798,097 of record JBBYHK010000005.1, read on the forward strand.
TCCCCGGTATAAGCCTTATTAGAGTTAGCCGATTGCTCTTCTTATTTAGTTTGTTGTAATTCTTATGTTTGTACAATTACAATATTGTCAATCATTATAACATGATTCATGTTAAGTGTATCTAGATTACTCCTTGGTGGGCTATTGTTTGGGGAATCAACATCTTCTATATTGCCAACTTAAGGTGAACTCAATTTGTCCTATATCCTTGCAACAAATTCCATAGATGTGGTTCTCCATGATCTCTATTATGAGTAGCTTTGATTTTGTTCTAGAATAGAATCTACTGCAGATCATAACCCATGGCATATCCAAAGCATTAAGTTGTCCTTCATTTGAGCATTGATCATTCTTTTGATTTCATGGTTCTAGATAGGATAATTAAGAGGTTTATATCCGATGATACTACATTTAGTGTATACTTTACACACTTTTTTGTAGCTAAACTCAACCTAATCATGACACCATCATCTCTGCATAATATGCATCCCATAATTAGTGGTATCGTTGTTTAATCCATACTCCAACCCTCATGAAATGAATATTCTTAGGTGTAAACCAAAAACAAGGCATGCTCAAGCATGTGGAATAAAAAGTAGAATTAAGGCATGCATTGAAAAAAGAGAGAAAAATGGCAATTGAATACAACATCTTGTGATTAAAATGTTTAAAATATTTTCAAAGGAACTTTCTCAGGGAAATAACTCTTCAGTTCACATAGTGGTGGTTGAAATGATTACAGATACCCTATCTTGTCTGGGCCAATTTCTGACATCCCGAGGCGTAATCAAAAGGTCATTGTTCAAGGCATCATCGAGGTCATTTGGACAAGCATGAATCAATCCCCATCATTCCTAACCATGGTAAGAGGTTGGAAAGCCAAAGGTGCATGAAATCCATATTAAATGAGTAAATATCAATAAATGGTTTTTAGTTATTGATA
>JBBYHK010000005.1:4799139-4912320 GCA_038382065.1 Adansonia grandidieri
ATATCACCAAAAATTCAAATTTTCACATTTTGTATTGATACAAAAGGGTTGTATATCGATACAGGTGCTTCTGTATCGTTACATAGACCCTTTGTATTGATACTAGGCTTCACAGTAGCTTAAAAATCCATATTGACTAGTTAGCATCAATATGAAAAGTGCTGGTATTGATACCAGCCTCCAGCTATCGATACCAACTTTATTGTATTGATACCTAGAGCAAAAATTTGCTCCAAGTATACAATACATATTGTATCAATACTCCAAGTCTAAGATGCCCAGTTCATGCCATTTTCACCCCTTTACACCATGACATTAAAACATGAATTGGGCCATATTTTTGGCATCAAAGATAACCAAGTTCATAGTAGGCCTCAGCATTGGACTTATGAATGGGTTTTAACAAATTTTTGAGACCTAAATAGCCATGAAATGGGACATCTTCATGACTTAATTCAATTTTTTAGAAGGCAACCTTAGACTTTCTCATTGCTCAACCACCAAAAGTGGCCTTGATCTACTATTTTTGCTAAGCCAGCTAATGGACTTAGTGGGTAGCTGAGCATAGTACCTTGTCTATGCATGAGGTACATGCATTAAAACTCCAAAATACCCTTACTTTTTACATATGGTCCTTACTATTCATATGGTCATATAGGTTAACATTCTCAGCTAAATACACATAAAGATTTCAAACACTCTTTAAAAACTCTTCTCAGCCACCATCCTCTAAGAAAAAAAACTTCCATTCTCGTAGCTCCTTAAGGCCACCACTATAAATGCTTCCAAAACCCTATATTCCATCATTTTTCATCTCAAGCCTACCCTTCATTGTTAGCACACCCCTTAAGCTCATATTGGCCACCATTTTCTTGCTAATCAATAGCAAAGAGAGAGGAAAAAGTAAGCTCTAAGTTAACAAGTTCTTTGCTCAAGAAAGCAAGGTTTGAAGCTACTTGGTATAATTTTCATCTCATTTTCATCTTATTTTCTTCTTTTATCATCATTTTCATTGTTTAGAGAGCCATATCCATTTAACCATGACCTTATTCCTCTCTTGCATTTTGTGGCCTTATTTGTAGTAGACCTAGGATTTTTGGTGCTATATTGACTCCCTTGGCATGCTTCACCTGTTTATGTGCTTGGTTTGCCTTAAAAACATGTTTGATTATTGTGCTAAAAATTCCAATAAACTTCATCTTGCTTTAGCATGTTTAGAACATTTCAATGGCTCAACTCTTGTTGTTATTCATAAAACTTATATGTCCATGCACTCTATTGTCACTTTCTTGCATTTTTATTACTAATATCATGTCAAAATTCCATCTTCCCATGCCTAAACATGTTATCCATGACCATTTACATAAATGTCATGTTTGGTCCATCTCAAGTTTGTCAAGATGCTTGCTTGTTTGCTATCAAAATCTAATTTTCTCAAAACTTCCTCAAGGTAAGGCCATGTTAACCTCAATATATAAGGATTAACATGGACTTAAGGTTGTTTATCTCATTAGTCCTCCAATATTGGGGAAAAATCAAGTCTTTACATTTGGATTCAAAGGTTTTTGAGGTTAAATTTTTTGTTTTTAAAAATAAAAATATTCTCTTTTTTATTTCAAGTTGTTTATGTCTTGTTCCTTATCGAAAGTCCTTACGACATGGTTAATGGGTTGTTTCATCATCCTAAATCATGTTGGGATTGCGAGATGAACTATCATGGGCATTCGAATATCCACGGGTCGAGTCTAGACCTATGAAACCTGGAAAAATTGAAAACTCCCAAGTCTTTCTTAACAGCACCGTGACACGGCTTGAAAAATTATTTTTGAACCCTGAACCATTTTTCATAAAATTTTTGATATTTTCCCTAAAAGAGCATCAAATTACTTTCCAACAGTATCTCATTTGCCCTTGGATCATTTCAAATGATGAAGGTACAATTTTTCAAAGTAAGGCTATTTGGAACCTCTAGAATCAGCAATCTACATACTGTTTAGTCCATTTTGGCCTGTCAGATGATTTTTTTGACTTTTTAAAATATTTTTCATAGAAGTTTCATGAAATTCTTTTTTTGGAAAGGTATCATTTGTGATTTAATGATTCCTTACGAGTCGAGAATGATTTTTTAAAGTTCATTACACCTTTTCCTTTGCACATGCTATTAGCATCATATTGGACTAACCTTAAAAATTATTTCCACCTGAAAGGCAATTTTTTAGGATTTTTGGGATATTTTTCATTATGCCTTAGCAACTTACCTTGCCAATGGTGCCTAATATGACACCTAGAACATCTGAATTTGCCCGAAATAAAATAAAAAAGGAGGACAATGTGATGCTATACTGTATTATCAACATTAGTCAAAATCAATTGATTTCTTCCAAATCCTACTTTGAAGCATTTGTATGCCTCAATGTGATCCCGATTAGTCTTTTCGAGTTAAAATATGTGCGTCAAACCTGTAGGTTCGGATCAAGGCATGAGCTATCTTCATTCTATCACCTCTATTTTTATCAATTTTCTTTTTAATAAAAAATCACCTATTTTGTCAAGAGTTTATTAAAAATGTCATTTTGTCAAGAAATCACGGAATCTTTGTCAAGATAAATCCTTCGAGCTTGTTTCTCAAAATCATTGAAGTTGCTATTAAAGATACTCCAACTTAATTTTCCAAGGGATACTCTAACCCCGCTTTTACAAACTTCATTCAAATTTTAAAACTTAGCAAAGTTTTTATCCACAAGGATACTCCAACCTCATCTTCAGACAGGATAACCCATCCTTTTTCCAAAAATTATCAAGAAATAGTCAAATTTCATCAATTTAAATTTTCTAATCTATTTTTCCCAAAAATGCCAAGAAAAAAAATCCAAATTTTCTCTCCTTGGATTCGCTTCGAACTTTTCATTATTTAAACCTGATTTTCATGCCTTAATTAGTCAATGGATCCCAATGCATCTCTAAAATTGTTGACTTAATTATTTTATGATAATTGATGACAATTACGGGATACATTCTGATTATGCCACCTCTTTCTCTTTTGTTCCTTTGTTTGATTTATTTTATGCGAGATTATCTCATTTTATCTTCTTACTAGCAAGTTTCCTTTGTGATGGTCATCTTGCATCCATATTTTCAAAATTATAAGGCAATATTTCGTGTTAGTATTTCTCCAGTGCTTGACATGAAATATCCATATTTTTCAAAAACTATAAGGCAATCTTCCGTATCAGTATCTCTCCAGTGCTTGATATGAAATATCTTATTTTCAAAAACTAAATTCGGAGAACTTTAATTAAAAAATCATTATGTTCCTTGCCTCTTTGGGGTGCATACGTGATTTAATTTTTTTTCTAAAACTTAGGTTTATTTCATTCAAATTCATGCATAAGAAGAGGGTTATATTTAAATAATGACAAGTCAAAATCGAGGGACCTAAAACTAAGTTAAGACATGGTTAGAAAGGGAACCAAAACTAAGTTAAGTCAAAATCAAGGGAACCAAAACTAAGTTAAGAGATGGTTAGGAAGGTACTGATTTCAGGTGTCGTGAGGAGGTTTGTACCTCCTTGCACATGACCAACTCTTGAACCCAACCATCGAATCTTTGAATTATGTAAACGATGGAATCGATGTTTTGAGTTTTGTAACTCTGAATATCGGAGTCAATAGGCATCTGATCATGCCTAGCCCGAATGATCAATGGTGACTCCAATTATTGGCTACTTCATGATGGCCACCTAAGACTACTTAGATGAGTAGTTAGTCTGACAGTCCCCTTCTATGGTCAAGAGCCAAGAATCTGTACTTTTTCACTTCCATCATGTCAAAAAAAAGGAAGAGTCTTAGTCGAGAGGATATTTCCTCATTAAGAAATACTTTTAAGTCATGCATGCTTCTTTTGCAGAAGCTATGATGTTGACAATGAGAAATGGTGATCTTTCATTATCTTTTTCATAAGTTGGAAAGTTGTTCCCTTTGCTATCTATTTGAGCCTAACGAATTATTTCTTTCAAAAAACCTTTGATCAAGGATCACCCTCATATTGGGGGGCATGAAAAGCCTTTTAAGGAAAATAAGGTAGACACCTATGTCTATATTTGGGAAAATGCCCAACATCAAAGGGCAAATATGGAATGTACCAAGTTCACAAAATCTAGAATTCCCTCAAAAAAGTAAAAAATAGAGAGTCAAAAGAAGAAGAATATTCAAAAAGTCCAAACAAAGAAAAAAGCAAAAGCAAAAGAAAAATTAAGAATGAGGGAACAAAAGGTTAGGAAATGAGGACATTTAAAAAGTGAAAGGGACAGAGGCCTTCATGAAAAGAAATAATCCTTAATCCAATCACCATTGAACAACGAATTTGGGCTTTTATACCCTTTTTCTTAGAACCATGAGCCTTGGCTACATTACAGTCCTTAAAAAGTCTATCTCGATCAAGCATGGCCATTTGAACTGATGAACCCATCCTGAAGGAAATTATCCTTTCAATGAATTTTAAGCATTATTAAAAGCATGATGAAGTAATCAATAAAAAAAATTGAATTGAAGCTCTTGGGTGAAAATAAAAAATAAGCAGTTTAGAGCAAAATAGAGGATTTTCGATTTCACCCATAGGGTTATCGAGGTTTTGATAAGGACACCATCATTCCAAAAAAATAAAAAGACACCCAAAAAATCCTAGAATATCCCAAAGTGTAATCCTTAAAGGGATCAACTCTTAGATTACATTCCTGACTTTTCCAAATCAACTTGATAATCCTAAACCCATTATGGCCAATCTTGGTGCCAATCAAACTATTGATGGAAAAAGGCTAAAAGAATATCAAATTTATTGGGGTTTCAAGGAATCTATTTCTATAAAGGCTGCTTCGCTCATGAGCCTAGAAGAATGAGGAATCCATTTCTCCTATCTTGAAACTTTCTTGGATTAATAAACCCACTTTTAGGCCCTCTAACCTAAATAAAAAACCAAATTGCCAATTAGGAAATCTTCTAACCAGAGATCATCAGTCTTCAAAAGACTTGAATTATCATGATAATTTAGGAGTTTTCATCTAAACATTTTAAGCCAAAAAATGTCATGCAAGGAGACAAGAGCTTTTCCAATAATAAGGTAAAATTGGGATTAGAATGCCTTTTAACTTAAAGAAAAAAATCATCAAGAAAAAGCCAACTAGGGTTTCAATTTTTACATCCTTAATAAGCATACATGTCATTATTCATTAGCTTATGCATTATTTAAATAGTTGTTTGAGTATTACCCATTAATATATACGTCACTTCAAGTATATTTGCATCCTTATTGACTTTGGCATTTGCATTACTGCCCATGCATTTAAATCATGGTTGGTCTTGATGATTGCACTCATGAGCATCCATGCTTATGTGCATCCATACTCCTATACATTCACACTCACGTGCATTTTCACCCATATGGATCTATATTCATGAAAGGAAATCCTGAGCTCATGCTTATCGACATAAGCATTAAAATTTAATCAGAATTAAACTTATGAAGGGAAATTAAACAAAAAAGGCTCAGATTTTCTTAGGATCTTAGGAAGAGATGCACATATGATCGGATAGCAATTTTAAAACACGGATATGATAGAAATCATACCTACTTAGAAGCTCACAACTTTTAGCATGTTGATCCCTCCATGAATGCACCATAGGTTTATTATTTTGATCTCCTTTCAAGGCTAAAAGTAGCATAAATGTCTTACCTCTAACGACGATCTGCATAAATGCCTATTGGAGCCTTTATGAGGGTCATTAGTTCTCTAATGCTAGAAGAAGGCTTTTCAAGCCTTTACCAAAAGATATGTAGCCAACAGGTTCAAATCTGTAATGATCTGAAAACAAAGAAAAAAATAACTTCGTAGGGAAACAACTATTTTTAGCAAATATAGCCAAACAAATCCAAAAATCCTAATTTTTGACTTCAATTGATTTTGTTAGGGTAGAAAATTGATTCTCTACCTTTGTTATGATCAAAAACAATTTCAGATCACTTAGAAACTATGTTTGCCCCAAGTTCTCTTAGAAAAGTAACTGTTTTGTATAGATACCAATAAATGGATCCAAAAATCACAATTCTTGATACTGGTTGATTCCACAATGATAGAAAATTAATTTTCTACCTTCGTCATGATCAAAAACACTTTGAGATTACTAGCATACCTATCAGCACAAAGAAGGGCTTAGGAAAGCAAAAGGGTTTGGCGCAAAAGCCTTTAGGGAGATCCAAGTTTCTTTACCTAGGGTTTTTTCATAGCCAATTTACTCCCAAAAAGACTTAATGTTACATATAATGTTGAATGAATAAACTAGACCTATTAAACTGGCCTTGGTGCTACAGGTGGCACCAACTTATAATATTTCTTGGAGCCCAATTAAACTATTTTAATTAGCTTGTCCAAGATTAGGCTTAAATAGTAACTTATTAATATTTTAGCACAATAGCAGACCAAGGATGGCTATTCCATGTGTTAAATTCATTAAAAAGCCTAACTTGGAGTAGTTCACAACTAAACTCCCAAAAACTTGATAATTAAGGCTTTTAGCACAATCCCTTAATTTATATGTTAGATAATTTAATTAATATTAAATTTTCTAACTTGAGTACAACAATTTTTACTTCATGTAAATAATGTTAAATAAGTAATCAAATAATTATTTAATTTGTCAAATACAATTATTTGGCAGTGTTTAAAAATATCCTTAAATCACGTCTACAATAAACATTTTCTTGATAAGGCATTTTTATCTTTATTGTCATATTAAGATATCTTTACTTAGATTTCATGAATCTAATTTTGGTCTTAAATTATTCTTAATTGAACTTATTCAATTAAGTCCTTCTTATTATACCTTTTATTTAATTAAGTTGTGCTTAATTAAATCCTGCTTTTAATTTAATAGATCATCTTATTGCATGTGACCCATTAGGCTTCCATTATAACAAACATAAATGTAACAACATGATTAAGTTTATTTATATTTATAGGTCAAGGTTAGCCTCTAGCAAGGCTTCATGGCCACTCGATATGCAAGAAAAGTCCATATGACCTCTTAAGAAACCTTGTAGAACTAGCCTCTCAGTATACTTTGATCCTTTTCACTAGATATCTTGGAAAAACCATAAGCATGTTGCAATGTCTACTTATGTATTAGTCTATATTAGTTCCTATAGCTTTTGATTAAAGTTATGAATTTAGAGAAATAATTTCTCCTAAATTCATTTTGCATTGGTTAACGACTTTATCAAGTTTACCAATGCCATGAAAATATGAGATATATCTTCAATGTCACTCAGAGTGGCAAATCCTCTACAGATCACTTATTCATCCAGCATATGATTCATGTCATACCTAATGTACCTTTTCTTAAGTATTTATCCATTGTAGACCCATTTCAAATAAATCGAAGTATAATACTTCTCATACAAGATGACTTGGTATCACAAGTCTGAGGACTAATATACATGACTAGCACATGAGAACATATTCTATAGAAACTTGAGTGACTTATACCAAATAGAATCCTCAGATGGGACATGTTGAGTGTTGCCACATGCTCGCCTTTAAAACTTCAAACTATCTGAAGGGCATAGCATGCTCGACTTAAAATTAACGATGGTTGGTTGTGGTCAAGCCTTCTAGTTATCCCATGATTGAGATTTGAATTAGGCATAGTAATGTGAAGTGGAAAAAGACCATCGAGCGAATTGTTCACCTAACTAGTCTCGGATGGCCACCACGAAGTGGCCATAAACTTGGAGTTGCCACCAATCATTTTAGGCTAGGCAAAGATCAGATGCCTATTGAATGTAATATTTTGAGTTACAAAACTTGAAACATCTATTTCAAGGTTGACAAAGTCTAATGATTCATTTCTTGGGTTCAGGAGTTGGTTACGTATGGGAAAGGATTAGCATCCCTATGATGCCCAAAATCTATACCTACTAACTATGTCTTGTTTCAGTTTTAGCTTAAATAGTTCTATTTGATCATTTTTTAGATATAATTCCCTTTAATGAATGAAGTTTGTAAATTATAGATTCGGGTTTTGAAAGATAATTTGGCATCACTTATGCATCGTGGAAAAAATAAAGAACATAAGGATTTTTATGAAAATGATTTTTGGATTAAATTTTTGAAATTCAGATATTCCATATTTGGCATTGGAGAGATACCAACACAAAACATTGCCTTGTAAAATTTTTGAAAATGAATTTTAAATATGAATGCATGATAGTCACTACAAAAAGAAAACACGTTAGTAAGACGAAACAGAATATAAGAATATCACAAATAAATAATCATAAACAAAAGAAAAGAAGGGACGATTGAAATGTATCTCATAATTATCTTCGATTATTGAAGAATAATCGGGATGACAATTTAGATACAAGTTTGGATTCGGTGGTAATTCGATGGATGAAAAAAATTTAATCAAAACAATCAGGGCCTCCAGAAGAGAGAAAATTTTTGAATTTTTCTATTGCAAAAATAGGGTTGGAGTATCTCCAAAGATAAAGTTATGAAAATAACTAGGAATGGAGAGAAAAATCAAGTTTTTAATGAAAAATGGGATTGTAATATCTCCTTAAAATAATGGGGTTGGCTATCCCCAAAGATGCAAATTTAATGTTTTAAAAGAAAAGCTTTTTTAAAGGATTTTGAAAATAAAAAATCAAAGATTTGTATAAAATATAATTTTGTCTTAAGACTTGATCAGAGTCTCACGGGTTTATGTTGTAGGAGAACCAATCGAATGTATTTCGAGATATTCAAATATCTTTATAAAAGAGATTCAAAATTTGGGTTAAAATAAGGGATAACATCTTGTCATCTCCTTTCTCAAATTTATTCTAGGTTCATCCTAAGGCTTTAAAGTACCATTAGAAAGATGACTTGATAAGGTTTAATATAAAAATATTCCACAAATCATAGAAAATCACTTTCTAGGCAGAATTAATTTTTGAAATTATGTTTATCTTGACACTGGCATCATGTATAAGGAAAAGGGCATGATGGAATTTGAAAAATTGTTTTAAGCTTATCCGAAATTGTTAGATAGTGAACTAGACCGTTCTGGAAAGAGAATTTCATGAAGTTTTTATAAAAATATTTAAAATTTCAAAAAAAATCATTTGATAGGCTAAAATGGCTCAAACAGAATATCGCATGCTGGTTCAAGGGATTTTGGACAGCAAAGGTTCGAAAAATCCCAATTCCCTCATTTGGGATGATCTGAGGGTGAACAAAACACCATTGGAAAGTTATTTCAATAAAATTTAAGGAAAAATATCAAAACAATTCTAGAAAAATACTTTATGGTTTAAAAATAATTTTTCAAATTCAAACTATAATGCTGCCAAAGCAAAAAGAGAGGATTATTCGATTTTGGGTTTCTTGAGGGTCAAACTCGAGTTATGGATGTTCAAACATCCACAACTTGGGCAAAGAATGACATGGGCATTCTGATGATGAAACAACCTATTGACCATGCCATAATGCAGGTGTTAAACGTAGGGTCAAGGCTTAATATATTTTTTCAGCTAAAAAGGGTCATTTTACTTGAAAAACAGCATCTTTAAACTTGTCCTACCATGAATCCAGAGCTGAAATATTTGATTTGCCCCCAAGATTAGAAGACCAATTTTATAAAACATTAAATCCATGCTATCCTTAATCTAATAAAGGTAGTATGAACTTAACATGGGGATTTTTTTGAAAATTAGCTGTTTAGGAAACAAGCAAGCATTTTAACAGAGATGTCATGAACAAAATACAACATGCACAAGGATGAACATGGAATAAACGTGTAAAGACACAAAAATGAGATTTTGACATGGAAATAGGTGACAAAAATGCAAGAAGACGACATATAAGGTACATGGAAATGATAGGAACGCATTTAAACAAAGTAATGCATTCTAGAGTTGTCAAGGCAACATTTTTATGTCATGAGGCTCCTTAAAATACAAGAAAATGCATGAACATGCATAAGACATGTTAAAGTGACCATTTAAATATGAGATAAATTTGTGAATTTAAAAGGAACATGGCAATAAATGCATAAACAAAGGCTGTGATAATGATATAAATGAAGCATGGCATGTTGGCATATCTAAACAACATCAAGGTATCAAGAACTTAAGACTACAACAACCAAGGGAACAATAATGCATAAGAGTCCTAGGATGGTCATCGCAGCATAAAGGGCTCACTAAAATAGTGTAGATGATAAAAATAAAAAATGTATGGAAAAAGGTAGAAATATACCAAAAAAGCTTAAACTTTTCTCCTTTCCTAAAGCAGTGACTTCAAGCTCGATTTCTTCCCTCTTTTTGCTATATTTAGCAAGAAAAAGATGAAAAGATGAAGTTTTATGGTTTTATGGTTGGTGGTGGGGTGTTTTGAGGGTGAAAGTGTGTGAAAGATTAAGTTTTTAGAAGTTTTCTTATGGTGCTTTGAGAAAGCTATGGGAATGGAAGATGGTTGAGGGTGAAAAAAATGGAATACTATTTTGGTAGAGTTTTGGGACTGAAGATTATTGAAGGATTCTTGGGAATGGTTGGAGCCTTCTCTGAGATTGCTGGAGAGCTCTTTAGGAATGGCTAAAAGTCTTTTGTTCCTTCCTCTTCTTCTTTTTAGATTACTGAAAGTCCCCTTTTAAATTTAATGCTCAATCAATGCTTTTTAAGAGATAAAGAAAGGCATTTTTGATCTTCCATTCCTATACTAGGGGACATCTTTAGCTACCATGCTCAGCTAGTCTTCTTTTTATTGATTCTACCATGCTAAAAAAGGGAGCAAAAAGGCTTTAACAACTTGCAACTAAAGATATACCTGATGTGCTCTCTTATTACCATATATTTTATGAAAGTGACCCTTGTTATTGGCTATTTGGGCTATCAAAATTGATTTAAATTCAATTACATACCCAAAGTTGAGGTTTGCAATGTTTTATAATGATTTCTTGGTGCAAAAACATGTTTGAATCAGATTTTTGAAGGCTAAAAAATGGTCTGAACTAGGAAAAAATGCCTTCGTGTATTGATACAAACATGTTGTATCGATACACAAGGCAATTTTTACCCATGAGTATCGATGTAATGAGGTGTGTATTGATACTAAGAGAAAAAATTATTTCTAGTTCGAGACTCAAAGGCTTGTATCGATACTCTCTGAATTTGTATATCGATACTCATACATGTGTATCGATTCATTTTGCCAAAAATCACAACTTAATTATTGCCAAGGTCTATATCAATACAAACATGCTGGGTATTGATACCACACCTAAGGTATCGATACCAAACCCTCTTGTGTTGATACTACATGTGAAAATTCAAGTTTTTGGTGACGTAAAGGCCTTATATCAATACTTATGCACCAATATAACTTGTACATACTTGTGGCTTCTCGATTTACCTTAACTTGGTCATAAATAGTGGGAAATTGATCCGTGTACTCATCTGAGTGATTCTAATGACACCGTGAAAAGTGGCTTTTAATGCTTCATTTTACTTTTTTTTTTTTAATATGACCCATAGGCATTTTATCTTTTATCTTCTGATGTTATCGTCTTTCAATTGAGTCCTTGGATGCCAAAAGTAGGCTCAAACAAAATAAGGTGTTTACATTTATTGAACTTGTTTCCATAAAATAAGCTCCCATAGCTATCTCTAAGTATCTTTATGTTTTAACTTCTATAAGATCAAAGAGTTGCATGCATTAAATGCATAAAGGCTTAACATTTGCTAGTCTTTGTGTATTGTCAATGACTTGTCTTAACAATACAATGAATAAGAGTGCTTTTAGAAACACGGCTTTATTGCGTAAGGATCCCATCCTTGTAAGTCATTACTAACTTTGAAAGGCCATTATTTTTCATGGGCTTCATCCAATTAGTGTTTGCATGATTGTTAATCATGCCACTAACATGAAGGAAAACCTTGAATCACTAACTAAAGTGATTGGTTTTCATTATTAGCTATTATATGCCTCATTCGATTGGCTATAGGGCATATACTAACATCTTCCACTTACACTAAGCTAATTGCTAACGCATCCAATGCCAGACTCTTTTTATTAGAAATTGTGTCTCAACTTAGACAAAGCTTTAGTACTATAGTGAGAACATGCTTCAGTCTTGTTCATGATAATCTCATTATCAAAGTCATTAACTATTTGGATCACAATGAGACCTAGATTCCTATCATATGGCTCAGTTGGTATTTTATTAGCTTGTAATCTAATGATCCAAATAGAATGTTTTTTATGAACTTAAACAAAAGAGTTTTCTATGACCATTAGAGTATAAACATGCAATTCTCTCTAGTTTGGAACACTTTCCAAATAATTGCATTTTTAACATCATGGCTATTTATCACTAATCAAATAACGATCTTTAACTTTTAAAGAGTCATAAATGCCTTCCACTAAATCTTACATGTGTAGATTTAAGGGAATTTGGATTCAAAAACTATTTTAAATCCTATAAGTGATAAGCCATTTAGTATTCTGAATACTATTGCAAGTTGTGTGTTAGAGAATAATGTGACCATAACATAGAACAAATTTTATAATTAATGCTTTATGTAATAAGGGTTAAATCTAAGCTCGGCATGGAATGCCAGCAATCATCCTCAATTGGCATGTAAATGCTAAAAATAAACATCTAATGTTTACGAATAAATCAAGATTATGTTTCGTAAACACTAATCAAGAAGGCAAGCATTGATCAATATCAACAATGTTGCCTTTACCCATGGTCCATCTTCACTAAACCTCTCATTTGGCCTTACAATATGTCATACATAGTTAAGCACCAACTTTTTGGTATCATATACCAAGAAAAGTGAATTATCCTCGATGTATATTTGATATATAAATTTCTCTAAGTTTCCTAATTTTTGATCATATCAAATTTTCCTTGCAAACTCTATTAATCTAGCTATCCATTATGTTGGCACATTCCTTTATCATCTTTATCATCTTTATTTAGAAGAAAGTATATGGGTAACATATGGATCATGAGCCATCTAAAGTGCTCAATTCTTGAAATACATCTAATCGTATGGGGATTGATTAGGGCACTTTCTGATATCTTGCTTAGGAGAAATTTCTTAGGAATGTCAAACCTTGCATTATAATTATCCATATATAACAATTTTTTAAGGTTTCAAACGATTTCATGAGCTCAAATATCCATTACTCCTTTTAGAGTTTAGGTGTCATAGTAGCCATCATCACACTATGGCTTGATAAGGGTCATAAATATGAACTTGATAGACTGCCCAGAGCTAGTGGGCTATTATTTGTTATACCATTCAATATGGGACTAGTCAATGGAGTTTGGCCCATTAAGCATATTAGCATCACATATGCTACTTAGCGATAGTCTATTAGTCATGTTGTGTTTATATCCATTATGAACCAAAACATTTTGTAGTTAATAACTTGCAATTCCAATCATTAATTAAGGTTTTACAACTTTAGTGTTTGTCCTCATTTTTTTATCGAGATTATAGCCCTCAACTATAATCCAACATTAAACCTTCTTAATAAGTTAGGCACTTCTTTCATCTTTCCACGACCTTAAGTTAGCTCAACAAACCATGAAAGATCTAATTCCATAGGTAACTTCTTTAATTCCATGCTTATTATATTATACAATTCATATTTTAAACAATTTAAGAAAATAAATACAATTGGATAATTAGGTTTATGATAATAAGTAAGAGTTTTAATGGAATACAACCTCTCAAAAAGTCCTAGTCCAACAAGGAGTCTATTCCATGCATGGCTATCTTAGCTATCCTAATCCAACTCAAACACTATTGTCTTCTTCCCAGTAAACCTCTAAAAATACAGCAAATTTGCAGCAACATCTTGCTGCCCTAGATGCCACACCTAGGCCACAAGAATAAAGACAAGGTGGCAAAATCAACACATACATGTAGTACACCAAATATGACCCCAAAAATGAAACATTTTCAACTCTAATTTTAGCCTAATTATTCCTTCAAGTGTCATGAACTTTTCATGACACTTTTAAAGTGTAAAAATAAAGAGAAAGATAGTTGCTAAAACTTTTAGCACCATCAGAAAGGCAAAATGGAGCCACCCTAGCAATAGCCAATACCAAAATATTGATAGATGATTTTATTTTAAACTAATTAATGTTGATAATATACATGGATTAAAATGATGGAAATTTAAAAATTAAAAAGGAACAATTTCTTTAATTTTTAATTCCAGAAATGTTTTAAAACGATATCGAAACAACTTAAAAAGCTATAAACATGTTTGGACTTTAATCCAAATTAATTAGAATAATTTTAATTAATTATTTAAAAACTTTTAAATATGATTAACTCCAAAAATTACATGCTGTCTAGATTGAAAATTAAAGAGAAACAAATTTTCAAGAATTCCTCTAAAATTGAAAAATCACTAAATCAACACATAAATTAATCAAAAAATTATCACTAAAATCTAGCTAGACCACATGTAATCTACAAACTATAGCCTCAGATGCCACTAAAAGTAAATCCCAGGCTTATAGATATCGATATCAGCATAAAAATTTAATTAGAAGTAAACTGACATAGTGGAATTAAACAAAGGAATGCCTGAATTTCCTTAATATCTTAGTAAGAGATGTACATGTGATCAGATAGCAATTTTGAAACATAAATCCAATAGAAATCATACCTGCTTAGAGATTCCTAACTCTAAGCATGATGATCCCTCCATGAGTGCACCATTGATTGATTACTATGATCTCTTTTCGAGGCCAAAAGCAGCATAAGTGTCCTAACTTTAACAGTGAGCCACAGAAATGCCTATTGGAGCCTTCATGAGCTCTGATTGTTTTCTAGTGATAGCTAGAAGGCTTTTGAAGCCTTAACCTAAAGATATATAGCCAATAAGTTCAAATCTAAAGTGATCCGGGAACAATTCCTATGCCTACTATGCTAAAGAAGAGAAAAAAAACTCTATAGGGAAGTAGTTATTTTTTGCGAATGCAAGAAAATGACCTAAAAATCCTAATTTTTAATTTTGATTGATTCCTTTAGGGTAGAAACTGATTTTCTACCTTCATTATGATTAACAACAATTTTATGTCACTCAAAAACTATGTTCGTGCCAAGTTCCCTTAGAAAAGTAGCTATTTTGCATAGATACCAATAAACGAATCCAAAAATCACAATTCTTGATTCTGATTCCACTATGATAAAAAAATGATTTTCTACCTTATTTGTGATAAAAAATACTTTGAGATCGTTGGAATACCAATAGGCACATAAAGGGGCTTAAAAAAGGTGAATGGGTTAGCCTAATAACCTTTAGACAGATATCGATATAAGTTTTTTTGCCTATGGTTTTCTGACAGCCAACGTACTCCCAATAAGACTTAATGTTATATATATAGGCCTCATGCACTAAGTTTAGATGTTTAACGAATGAACCAGGCCCACTAAATTAGTGCTATAGGTGGTGCCAACTTATAGTGTTTTTTGTAGCCTATTTAAAACTATTTTAATTAACTTATCCAAGGGAGGGCCCAAATAGTAACTTATTAATATTTTAGCCCAATAGCACACCAAGAATGGCTATTCCATGTGCCAAGCTGATTAGTAAGCCTAACTTGGAGTAGTTTAATACTAAACTTCACTAACTTGATAATTAGGGCTATCAGTCCAACCCCTTAATTTACATGTTTGATAATTTAATTTATAATTAAATTTTCTAACCTAAGTAAAACAATTTTACTTCATGTAAATGATAATTAATTAAATAATTACCAAATAATTATTTAATTTTCCAAATACAGTTATTTGGCTTTATTTAGTAAAATCCCTAAACCATGTTTATAATAAACATTATCTAACAAGACATTCTTATCTTTATTGCTATGTTAAGACATCTCTAATTAGATTTAATAAATCTAATTTATGTCTTAACTTATTCTTAATTGAACTTATTCGACTAAGTCCTCTTCATTATACCTTTTATTCTATCAAATCTCA
Organism: Adansonia grandidieri; assembly: GCA_038382065.1. Taxonomy (NCBI): domain Eukaryota; kingdom Viridiplantae; phylum Streptophyta; class Magnoliopsida; order Malvales; family Malvaceae; genus Adansonia; species Adansonia grandidieri. Next base: position 4,815,193 of record JBBYHK010000005.1, read on the forward strand.
TAATAATCCCCATTCCCTTCATAATTAGGATTCAAAACATGTTCTCTTCCTAGGATACATCATATTGATGTTTTGGCTTTGCAAGGGAACCTTTGTTTCCACCATTTCCCTTAGAAATAAAGTTCATCCACCAAATTGATGAACTTGGATTCCTATAACTATCTCCATTATCTTCATGATTAGACACCATAACACCTTGTTTTGTTGGATACATGATATTAATTCTTTAGTTTCACAAGAAAACTTTTGTTCCCACCTATTTCCATATAGATAAAGTTTTTGCACCAATTATGAACTTGGATTTTTGTAATATTTCCATTATTTTCATAGTTAGGCACCCTAAATACGTTATCTTTAATAGGATACTTGATATTGATACTTTGGTTTCGCATGAAAAACTTTTAATTCCACCATTTTCCATTAAATCAAAGTTTATCCCCCAAATGGGACAAATATTAATTTTCATAATAATCCCGATTCCATTCATGATTGGGATACAAAAACATGTTCTCTTCCTTATGATACATCATATTGATGCTTTGGCCTCACAAGAAAAACTTTTGTTTCCACCATTTTCCATAGAGATAAAGTTCAACCACCAATGACACAAACATGGATTCTCATAATCTCCATTATTTTTATGATTTGACACCATAAACATGTTTTTTCTATTAGGATACATGGTATTGATGTTTTCATTTTGCAAAAAAAGCTTTTCATTCCCTTATTTTCCATAAAATCAAAGTTTGTCCCCAAAATAAGATGAACATAGATTCTCGTAATAATCTCCATTAATTTTTTGATTGGGATGCCAAACACATTCCTCTCCTTAGGATGCTTGATATTGATGCTTGGGTTTCACAAAAGAAAAAAAGCTTTGCTTTCCACCATTTTTCATAGAAGTAATGTTCATCCACCAAATGAGAAGAATTTGAATTCTCGTAATAATTTCCATTATTTTCAAGATTAGTCACCTTAATCACATTCTCTTAATTAGGGTACAAGATATTAATGTTTTCGTTTTGGAAGAAAAGTTTTCCATTCCATCATTTTCGTAAAATCAAAGTTCATTCCCTAAAAGAGATGAACATGGATACTCATAATAAACCCTATTCCCTTCATGATTCAGACTTAAAAATACATTCTCTTCCTTGGGAACATCATATTGATGCTTTGGTTTCACAAAAAAAACTTTCGTTTTCACCATTTCCCTTAGAAATAAAGTTCATCCACTAAATAAAAGAACTTGAATTCTTGTAATAATCTCCATTATCTTCATGATTAAGCACCATAAATACATTCTCTTTATTAGGATACATGATATTAATTCCTTAGTTTTGCAAGAAATCCTTTGTTCTCACCTTTTTCCATAGAGATAAAGTTTGTCTACTAATGAAATGAACTTGGATTCCAGCAATACCTCCATTATTTTCATAATTAGGCACCTTAAATATGTTTTCTTCATTGGGATACGTAATATTGATGCTTTGGTTTTGCAAGAAGAGCTTTTCATTCCATCATTTTCCATTAAATCAAAGTTCATTCCCCAAATAAGATGAATATTGATTCTCGTAAAAATCCCCATTCCATTCATGATTGGGATAAAAAAACACATTTTCTTCTTTGGATGCAACATATTCATGCTTTGGTTTCACAAGAAAACTATTGTTTCCACCATTTTACTTAGAAATAAAGTTCATCCACCAAATAAGATAAACTTGAAATCTCGTTGTAATCTCCATTATTTTAATGATTAGGCACTAAAAATACATACTCTTTATTGGGATACACGTTTCTAATGTTTTACTTTCATAAGAAAAGTTTTGATTCCAACATTTTCCATAGAGATAAAGTTCACCCCCAATGAGATGAACATGGATTATCTTAATAATCTCCATTATTTTCATGATTAGGCACATAAACATGTTTTCTTCATTGAGATACATGATATTGATTATTTGGTTTTGGAAGAAGAGCTTTTAATTCCCCCATTTTCCATAAAATCAAAGTCCATCCCCGAAATGAGTTGAACATGGATTCTTGTTTTAGTCTCAATTCCTTTGATGATTGGGATACAAAAACACGTTCTCCTCTTTGGGATACATAATGTTGATGCTTTGGTTATGCAAGAAAACTTTTTCTTTTGCCATTTTCCTTATAAATAATGTTCATCCACCAAATAAGACAAACTTGGAATCTTCTAATAATCTCCATTATTTTCATGATTAGGCACCATAAAAAGTTCTCTTTATTGGGATAAACATTATTAATTCTTTAGTTTCACAAGAAAACTTTGGTTTCCACCATTTTCCACAAAGATAAAGTTCATTCACCATTGAGATTAACTTGGATTCTCATAATAATATCCATTATTTTCATGATTAGGCACTATAAACACATTCTTTTCGTTGGGATACATGATAATGATGCTTTTGCTTTGCAAGAAAAGCTTTTCATTCTACCATTTTTCATAAAATCAAGGTTTGTCCCCTAAATGAGAAAAACATGGATTCTCATAATAACTGCCATTTCTTCCAGGGTTGGGATTCAAAAACATGTTCTCTTCCTTGTGATACATGATATTAATGCTTTCGTTTTACAAGAAAACTTTTGTCTCCACCGTTTTCCTTACAAATAAGTTTGTCGACCAAATAAGACGAACTTGAATTCTTATAATAATCTCCATTATCTTCATGAGTAGGCACAAAAAATGTGACCTCTTCATTAGGAGACACATTATTAATTCTTTAGGTTCGCAAGAAAACTTTTTGTTTCCACCATTTTCCATAAAGATAAAGTTCATCCATCAGTGAGACAAACTTGGATTCTCGTAATATTCTCCATGAATTTGTGATTAGTGAATATAAACACATTGTTTTCATTAGGATACATAATATTAGTGCTTTGGCTTCGCAAGAAAAGGTTTTCATTCCCCTATTTTCCAAAAAAGTCCAAGTTTGTCCCTCAAATGAGGCATACATGGATTTTCACAATAATCTCAATTCCTTTCATGATTGGGATACAAAAACATGTTTTCCTCCTTGAGATCCATGATGTTATTGCTTTGGTTTTGCAAGAAAACTTTTGTTTCCACCATTTTCTCTATTATTAAAGCCCTTCCATTAAATGGGATGAACATAGATTCTTGTAATAATTTTCATTATTTTCACGATTAGGCACCATAAAAAAGTTTTTCTTCATTGGGAGCATGTTATTAATACTATAGTTTCATAGGAAAACATTTGTTTCCACTATTTCCCATAGAGATAAAGTTTATCCACCAATGAGACAAACTTGGATTTTTATAATAATCATTATTATTTTCAAGAATAAGTACCATAAACACATTCTTTTCTTTGGGATTCACGATACTGATGCATTGGTTTTGCAAGAGAAGCTTTTCATTTCACCATTTTCTATAAGGTCAATGTTTATCCCTTAAATGAGATGAACATAGACTTTTTGTAATAATTTCCTTTCCTTTCATGGTTAGGATGCAAAAACACCTTCTCCTCTTTGGGATAAATGATACTAGTACTTTGGTTGTGCAAGAAAACTTTTATTTCCACTATTCTCCTTATGAAAAACGATCGTCTGCTAATTAACATGAACTTGCATTCTTATAAATATCTCCATTATTTTCAAGTTAGGTGCAATAATCCCTATTCTCTTTATTGGGATATATGATATTGATGCTTTGCTTTTGTAAGAAATCTTTTGTTTCCACTATTTTCTTATAAATAAAGTTCATCCACCAAATAAAATCAACCTAGATTCTCATAATAATCTTTATTTTTTTATGATTAGGCACCATAACTATGTTCTCCTTATTGGGATACACGATATTGATGCTTTGGTTTTGCAAGAAAAGCTTTTCTTAACACCATTTTTTAGTAAATCAAATTTTATCCCTCAAATGAGACGGACATGGATTCATATAATCTCTATTTTGTTCATGACTCAGATACAAAAATGCATTCTCATCCTTGGGATACATGACACTGATGTTTTCATTTTGCAGGAAAAGCTTTTTATTCCACTAATTTCCATTAAATCGAGGTTCATACTGCAAATGAGAGGAACATGGTTCTCATAATAATTTGTACTCCTTACATGATTGGGATACAAAAACACATTCTCTTCATTGGGATACATGATATTATGCTTAGGCTTCATAAGAAAACTTTGTTTTGACCTTTTTCCTTAGAGTTTGTCCATTAAACGAGATGAACTTGGATTCTTATAAAAATCTCTATTATTATCATGATTAGGCACAATAAACATGCTCTCTTTATTGGGATACTTGATATTGATGCTTTGGTTTTGTAAAAAAACTTTTGTTGGCATTATTTTATTATAAATAAAGTTCATCCACCAAATGAGAGCAACTTGGATTCTCATAATGATCTACACTATTTTCATGACTAGACACCATAAACGCATTTTCCTTATTTGGATATGCAATATTGATGCTTTGGTTTTGCAAGAAAAGCTTTTCATTCCACCATTTTCCAGTAAATCTAGGTTTATCCCCCAAATGATACGAAAATGGTTTCTTATATAATCTCCATTCCATTCATGATTGGGATACAAAAAGCATTCTATTCCTTGGGATACACCAATTAATGCCTTGGTTTCACAAAAAAACTTTTGTTTCTACCATTTTCCCTAGAAATAAAGTTCATCCACCAAATTAGATGAACTTGGATTCTTTTAATAATCCTCATTATTTTGATGATTAGGCATCATAAACACATTTTCTTCATTAGGATACATGATACAATGCTTTGGTTTTGCAAGAAAACTTTTGCTGCCACCATTTTCTTATAAATAAAGTTCATCCACCAAATGAAATCAACATGAATTCTCATAATAATCTCCATTCTTTTCATGATTGGGTACTTTAAACATGTTTCATTTATTGGGATACAAGATATTGATGCTTTGTTTTTGCAAGAAAAACTTTTTATTGTACCATCTTCTAGCAAATCAAAGTTCATCCCCCAAATGAGATGAGCATGGATTCTTATATAGTCTCCATTCCTTTCATGATTGGGATGCAAAAATGCGTTCTCTTCCTTGGGATACATGATATTGATGCTTTGGTTTGCAAGAAAAGCTTTTTATTCCACCATTTTCCATTAAATCAAAGCTCATCCCCAAATGAGACAAACATGGATTATCTATTAATCTCTATTCCATACATGATTAAGATATAAAAACACGTTCACTTCTTTGGAATACACAATATTGATGGTTTCTCAACAAAACTTTTATTTCCACCATTTTCCTCATAAAAAAGTTCGTCCATCTTAAAAACGAACCTTAAACATGTTTTCTTCATTGGGATGCACAATATTAAGGCTTCGATTTTGCAAGAAAAGCTTCTTATTCCACCATTTTCCATTAAATCAAAGTTAATCCCCCAAATGAGATAACATAGATTCTCATAATAATCTTTATTCCATTTATGATTAGGATGCAAAAACATGTTCTTTTCCTTGGGATACATCATATTAATGCTTTGGTTTCATAAGTAAACTTTTGTTTCCACCATCTTCCATAGAAATAAAGTTTGTCCACCAAATGAGACAAACTTGGATTCTTATAATAGTCTCAATTATTTTCATGATTAGGCACCTTAAGCAGTTCTGTTCATTGGGATATATGATATTGATGCTTCAGTTTTGTAGGAAAAGCTTTTTATTCCACTATTTTCCATTAAATCAAAGTTTGTCCCTTAAATAAGATGAACATTGATTCTCATAATAATCCCATTTTCATTCATGATTAGGATACGAAAACACGTTCTCTTCTTTAGGATATATCATATGGATGCCTTAGCTTTGCAAGAAAACTTTTGTTTCCTCCATTTTCATACAAATAAAGTTCATCCCTCAAATGAGACGAACTTGGATTCTCATAAAAATCTCCATTATTTTCATGATTAGTTACGATAAACATGTTCTCTTCGTGGGGATACATGATATTGATGCTTTAGTTTCACAAGAAAACTTTTGTTGCCACCATTTTCTTGTAAATAAAGTTAGTCCACTAAATGAGAGCAACTTGGGTTTTTACAATAATCTCTATTATTTTCATGATTTGGCATTATAAATGCGTTCTCCTCATTGTGTATACTATATTATGGCTTGTTTTTGCAACTTTTGTTTCCACCATTTTTGTTAAAAATAAAGCTCGTCCATCAAATAAGACGAACTTCATTTCTTGTAATAATCTCCATTATTTTCATGATTAGGCACCTTAAACATGTTCTCTTCATTGGGATACATGATATCGATGCTTTGGTTTTGTAAGAAAAGCTTTTCATTCTACCATTTTCCATTAAATTAGAGTTTATCCCCTTAATGAGATGAACATGGATTCTTATAATAGTCCCTATTCCATTCATGATTGGGATGCAAAAACACTTTTTCGTCCTTAGGATACACTATATGGATGCATTGGTTTTGCAATAAAAATTTTGTTTCCACCATTTTCCTTAGGAATAAAGTTCATCCACCAAATGAGATGAACTTGGATTCCCATAAAAATCTTTATTTTTTCATGGTTAGTCACAATAAACATGTTCTCTTTATTGGGATACATGATATTGATGCTTTGGTTTTGCAAGAAGGCTTTTGTTATAAATAAAGTTAGTCCATCGAATAAGAGCAACATGGATTCTCATAATACTTTCCATTATTTTGATGATTAGGCATTATAAACGCATTTTCCTCATTGGGATACACGATATTGGTGGTTTGGTTTTGTAAGAAAACTTTTATTTCCACCATTTTCTTAGAAAAAAGTTTGTCCACCAAATGAGATGAACTTATACTCTCATAATAACTCTACTATTTTTAGGCCTAGGCACCATAAACACATTCCTTACATTGGGATACGCATTATTAAATCTTAACTTTTGTAGTAAAGCTTCAGTTTCTATAATTTTCCATAGAGATAAAGTTTGTCGTCCAAGGAGAAGAACTAGGATTCTCATAATAATCTCCATTAGTTTCATGATTAGCACCATAAACACATTTTCTTCATTGGGATACACGATATTGATGCTTTTGTTTTGCAAGAAAAGCTTTTCATTCCACCATTTTCCATAAAATCAAAGTCTGTCACCCAAATGAGATGAATATGGGTTCTCGTAATAATGTCCATTCCTTTCTTGTTCGGGATAATACGTTCTCCTCCTTGGGATACATAACATTGATGGTTTGGTTTTGAATGAAAACTTTTATTTCCATAATTTTCCTTAAAAGTAAAGTTCATCTACCAAATAAGACCAGTTTAAATTCTCTTAATAATCTCCATTATTTTCATGACTAGGCTCCCTTTTTATTGGGATACACGTTATTGATTATTTGGTTTTGCAAGAAAAGCTTTTCATTCCATCATTTCCATAGAGATAAAGTTTGTTCACCAATGAGACAAACTTTGATTCTCATAATAATCTCCATTCCTTTAATGATTAGGCGCCATAAACACGTTTTCTTCATTGGGATGCACGATATTGATGCTTTGGTTTTACAGGAAAAGCTTTTCATTTAGCCATTTTCCATAAAATCAATGTTCATCCCCTAAATGCATGAACATGGATTCATGTAATAATCAACATTCCTTTCATGATTGGGATACAAAAATACGTTTTCCTCTTTAGGATACATAATCTTGGTGCTTTGGTTTCAGAAGAAAACTTTTGTTTCCATTATTTTTCTTAGAAATAAAGTTCATGCATCAAATGAGATGAGCTTGGATTCTCGTAATAATCTCTATTTTTTTGTGATTAGGCACCTCAAACATGTTGTCCTCATTGAGATACACTACATTGATGCTTTAGTTTTGTAAGAAATGCTTTTTATTTCACCATTTTCCCTAGAGATAAAGTTCATCCTCTAAAGAGATGAACTTGTGTTCTCATAATATTCTCCATTATTTTCATGATTAGGCACTTTAAACACAATCTCTTCATTAGAATAGACGATGTTGATGCTTTGATTTTGCTATTCCACCATTTTCCATAGAGATATAGTTTGTCCACTAATGAGATGAATTTGGAATCTCATAATAATCTTTATTATTTTCATGATTAGGCACCCCAAACACATTCTCTTTACTGGGATACATGATATTCACGCATTGGTTTTGCAAGAAAAACTTTTTATTCCACCATTCTCCATTAAATCAAAGTTCATACCCCAAATGCAATAAACATGGATTCTCGTTGCAATCCCCATTCCATTAATGATTGTGATATGAAAACACATTCTCTTCCTTGGGATAGACCATATTAATGCCTTGATGTTGCAAGAAAACTTTTGTTTCCAGATTTTTCTTGGAAATAAAGTTCATCCATAAAATGAGATGAACTTAGATTCTCGTAATATTCACCATTACTTTCATGATTAGACATCATAAACACATTCTCTACATTGGGATAAATGCTATTAATTCTTTACTTTTACAAGAAAACTTATGTTTTCTCCATTTTCCATAGAGATAAAGTTCATCCATTAATGAGACAAAGTTGGATTCTCGTAATAATTTCCATTATTTTCATGATTAGGCACTATAAACATATTCCCTTCATTGGGATACACAATATTGATACTATGGTTCTACAATAAAAAGTTTTTCATTCTACCATTTTCCATGAAATAAAGTTTGTCCCTTACATGAGATGAACATGGATTCTCATAATAATCTCCATCCCTTTCAAGATTGCCATACAAATACATGTTCTCTTCCTTAGGATACACGATATTGTTACTTTTATTTCACATGAAAACTTTTTTCCACCACTTTCCTTAGAAATAAAGTTTGCCCACCAAATAAGACCAGCTTAGATTCTCATAATAGTCTCCATTATTTTCATGATTGGGCTCCTTTAAAACGTTCTCTTGATTGGGATACACATCATTGATTCTTTTGTTTCACAAGAAAAGTTTTTCACTCCATCATTTTCCTTGTAGGCAAAGTTTGTCCACCAATGAGACGAACTTAAATTCTCATAATAATCCTCATTCCTTTAATGATTGGCACTACAAACACGTTCTCTTCATTGGGATGCATGATATTGATGCTTTAGTTTTGTAGGAAAAGATTTTCATTTAGCCATTTTTCATAAAATTAATGTTCATCCCCTAAATGAGATGAACATGGATTCATGTAATAATCAGCATTCTTTCATGATTAGGATACAAAAACACGTTCTCCTCATAGGGATACATAATATTGATGCTTTGGTTTCTCAACAAAACTTTTGTTTCCATCATTTTCCTTAAAAATAAAGTTCGTCTACAAATGAGATGAGCTTGGATTCTCATAATAATCTCCATTTTTTCATGATTAGGCACCTTAAATACATTTTCCTCGTTGAGATACATGATATTGATGCATTGGTTTTGTAAGCAATGCTTTTTATTTCACCAGTTTCCCTAGTGATAAAGTTCATCCTATAAGGAGACAAACTTGAGTTATCATAGTAATCTCTATTATTTTCATGATTAGGCACTTTAAACACAATTTCTTCATTAGAATAGATGATATTGATGCTTTGGTTTTGCTATTCCACCATTTTCCATAGAGATATAGTTTATCCACCAATGAGATGAACTTGGAATCTCAAAATAATCTTCATTATTTTCATGATTAGGCACCTAAAATTCATTTTCTTTACTAGGATACATGTTATTCATGCTTTGGTTTTCCAAGAAAAGCTTTCATTCCTCCATTCTCAATTAAATGAAAGTTCAACCCTTAAATAAAAAGAACATGGATTATCATTATAGTCCCCATTCCATTCATGATTGTGATACAAAAACACAATCTCTTCCTTGGGATAAACCATATTGATGCCTTGATTTCACAAGAAAACTTTTGTTTCCATATTTTGCTTGGAAATAAAGTTCATCTATAAAATGAGTTGAACTTGGATTCTTGTAATAATCTCCATTACTTTCATGATTAGGCATTATAAACACGTTCTTTATATTAGGATAAACGTTATTAATTCTTTACTTTTGCAAGAAAACTTATGTTTCCACCATTTTCCATAGAGATAAAGTTCGTCCACCAATGAGACAAACTTGGATTCTTGTAAGAATCTCCATTCCCTTTATGATTAGAAGCCATAAACACATTTTCTTCATTGGGATGCATGATATTGATGCTTTGGTTTTGCAGAAAAACTTTTCATTCAACCATTTTCCATAAAATAAATGTTCATCCCCCAAATGAGATGAACATGGATTCATATAATAATCTCCATTCCTTTCATGATTGGGATACAAAAAATACGTTCTCCTCATTTGGATACAAATATTATGCATTGGTCTCGCAAGAAAACTTTTGTTTTCGCTATTTTCCTTAGAAATAAAGTTCATACACCAAATGAGGCAAACTTGGATTCTCGTAAAATCTCCATTATTTTCATGATTAGTGACCATTTCATTTTATTGGGATACATGATATTGATGCTTTGGTTTCACAAAAAAATTTTGTTGCCACCATTTTCTTATAAATAAAGCTCGTCCAACAAATGAGTCCAACTTGGATTCTCATAATAATCTCAAAATTTTCATGATTAGGCACCATTTACATGTTCCCTTCATTAAGATACATGATATTGATACTTTGGTATTACAAGAAAAGCTTTTCATTTACCCTTTTCCATTTCATCCCCTAAATGAAACATACATGGATTTTCATAGTAATCCCTAGTCTATTCATGATTCGGATACAAAAACTTGTTCCCATCCTCGGGATACACTAAATGATGCCTTAGCCACATAAGAAAACAATTGTTTCCACCATTTTCTTTAAAAAAAGTTCATCCACTATATGAAATGAACTTGGATTCTTGTAAAAATCTCTATTATTTTCATGGTTAGTCATAATAAACACATTCTCTTCATTGGGATACATAATATTGATGGTTTGCTTGCCCAATAAAACTTTTGTTGCCACCATTTTCTCATAAATAAAGTTTGTCCACCAAATGAGTGCAACTTGGATTCTTATAATAATCACCATTATTTTCATGATTAGGCTCCACAGACGTATTCTCTTTATTAGGATACATGATATTGATGCTTTGGCATTGCAAGAAAAGTTTTTTATTTCACTATTTTTCATAAAATCAAAATTTATCCCCAAAATTAGATGAACATGGATTCTCATAATAATCACCATTTCTTTCACAACTGCCATACAAAAATACTTATTCCTTCTATGGATACACAATATTGATGCTTTGTTTCATGGGAAAACTTTTGCTTCCACCATTTTTCATAGAAATAAAGTTTGTCTACCATTGAAATGAACTTGGATCCCGATAATAATCTCCTTTATTTCCATGATTGGGCACCACAAACATGTTCTCTTAATTGAGATCCATGATATTGATCCTTGGTTTTGCACAAAAAGCTTTTTGTCCAATCATTATCCATAAAATCAATGTTTATCCCCTAAATGAGATAAACATGGATTCAAATAACAATCTTCATTCCCTTTTTGGTTGGGATCCAAAAACATGTTCTCTTCCTTGGGATACACGTATTGATGCTTTGGTTTCGCAAGAAAACATTTATTTCCACCATTTAAGGAAAAACTTTTCATCCAACCATTATCCATAAAATCAATCTTTGTCCCCCAAATGAGACAAACATGGATTCACGTAACAATCTCTATTCCCTTTTTTATTGGGATCCAAAAACATGTTCTCTTCCTTGGGATACATAATATTGATGCCTTGGTTTCACGAGAAAATGTTTGTTTCCACCATTTTCCATAGAAATAAAGTTCATCCATAGAATAATATGAACTTGAATTCTCTTAATTATCTCTATTATTTTCATGATTAGACACTTTAAACACGTTCTTTTCATTGGGATATACGCTATTCATACTATGGTTTTGTAAAAAAAAAATTTCATTCCATAATTCTCCATTAAATCAAAGTTCATCCCTCAAACGAGATGAACATGGATTCTCATAATAGTCCTTATTCTTTTCATGATTGGGTTACAAAAACATGATCTCTTCATTAGGATACACCATTTCGATGCCTTTGTTTTTTTTTCTTTCATTTCCACCGATTTCCTTATAAATAAAGTTCATCCATAAAATGAGACGAACATAGATTCTTATAATAATCTCTATTATTTTAATGATTATGCATAATAAACATATTCTCCACATTGGGATACACATTATTAATTCTTTATTTTTGTAAGAAAACTTTTGTTTCTGCCATCTTCCATGAAGATAAAGTTCATCTACCAATGAGATAAAGTAGGATTCTCATATTAATTTCCACTATTTTTATGATTAGGCACCATAAACATGTTCTCTTCTTTAGGATACATCATATTGATGCTTTGGTTTGCAAGAAAATCTTTTCATTCCAATATTTTCCATAAAATCAAAGTTCAACCCCCAAATAAGATTAACATGGAATCTCTTAATAATCTTCATTCTTTTCATCATTGCCATACAAAAACATGTTCTTTTCTTTGGGACACACGATATTGGTGCTATGGTTTCACAAGAGAACTTTTGTTTCCATAATTTTCCATAGAAATAAAGCTCTTCACGAAATAAGGTGAACTTGGATTCTTGTAATAATCTTTATTATTCTCATGATTGGGCACCTTAAACATGTTTTCTTCATTGGGATGCATGATATTGATGCTTTGGTGTTGCAAGAAAAGCTTTTTATTCTGCCATTTTTCCATTAAATCAAAGTTTGTCCCCTAAATGAAATGAACATGGATTCTCGCAATACTTCCCATTCCATTCATGACTGGGATACAAAAACATATTCTCTCCCTTAGGGTACACCATATGGATGCCTTGGTTTCACAAGAAAACTTTTGTTTCCACTATTTTTTTTTTGAAATAAAGTTCATGCACCAAATGAAACGAACTTGGATTCATTATTTTCATGATTAGTCACAAAAAATGCATTCACTTCACTGGAATATATGATATGATGCTTTGGTTTCGCATGAACACTTAGTTACCACTATTTTATTATAAGCAAAGCTTATCCACTAAATGGGAGCAATGTGGATTCTAGTAGTAATCTCAATTGCTTTCATGATTAGGCACCATAAATGCATTTTCTTCATTAGGATAACGATATTGATGCTTTGGTTTTGCAAGAAAAGCATTTCATTCACCATTTTTCAATAAATCAAAGTTTGTCCCTCAAATGAGACAAACATGGATTCTCATATAATCTCTATTCCTTTAATGATTAGGATACCTATTCTTGGGATACATGGTATTGATGGTTTGGTTTTACAAGAAAATCTTTTCATTCCACCATTTCCATTAAATCAAACATCCCCTAAATGAGTTAAACATAGATTCTAGTAATAATTCCCATTCTATTCCTACGAGATATAAAAACACATTCTTTTCCTTAGGATACACCATATTGATGTCTTGCTTTCATAGGAAAGCTTTTGTTTCCACCATTTTCCTTAAAAATAAAGTTTGTTTACGAAATGAGATGAACTTGGATTCCCATAAAAATTTCTATTATTATGATTAGTCACAATCAACATGTTTATTTAATTGGGATACATAATATTGATGCTTTAGTTTTGTAAAAAAACTTTTGTTGCCACCATTTTTTACAAATAAAGCTCATCCACCAAATGAAAGTAACTTGGATTCTCATAATAATCTCCATTATTTTCAAGATTAGGGACTATAAACGCGTTCTCTTTATTACAATACATGATATTGATATTTTGGTTTTGCAAGAAAAGTACTTTATTCACCATATTCTAGCAAACCAAAGTTCATCCCCTAAATGATATAGATATGGACTTTCATATAATCTATTTTCCTTTCATGATTGGGATGGAAAAATGCACTATCTTCCTTAGATATATGATATTGATGCTTTGGTTTTGTAAGAAAAGCTTTTCATTCCACTATTTTTCGTTAAATTGAAGTTCATCCTCCAAATAAGATGAGTAAGGATTCCTGTAACAATCCCCATTCTATTCCTAATTGGGATACAAAACACATTCTTTTCTATGGGATACACCATATTAATGCCTTGATTTATCAAGAAAGCTTTTGTTTCCACTATTTTCCTTAGAAATAAAGTACATCCACCAAATAAGATGAACTTGGATTCCTGTAAAAATCTTTATTATTTTAGTGATTAGTCACAATAAACACATTCATCCTTAGAAATGAAGTTCACCCACTAAATTTTAATGATTAGTCATTTTAATGATTAGTCACATCATTGGGATATGTTATATTGATGCTTTGGTTTTATAAGAAAAATTTTTGTTGCCACCATTTTATAAGAAATAAAGCTCATCCACTGGATAAAAACAACTTGGATTCTCATAATAATCTCCATTATTTTCAAGATTAGGGACTATAAATGCGTTCTTTTTATTACGATACATGATATTGATGTTTTGGTTTTGCAAGAAAAGCTCTTCATTCAGCATATTCTAGCAAACCAAAGTTCATCCCCTAAATGATATAAACATGGACTTTCATATAATCTATTTTCCTTTCATGATTGGGATGGAAAAATGCACTGTCTTCCTTGGATACATGATATTGATGCTTTGGTTTTGTAAGAAAAGCTTTTCATTCTACTATTTTCCATTAAATTAAAGTTCATCCTCCAAATAAGATGAGTAAGGATTCCTATAACAATCCCCATTCCATTCCTAATTGGGATACAAAACACATTCTTTTTTGTGGGATACACCATATTGATGCCTTGGTTTATCAAGAAAACTTTTATTTTCACTATTTTCCTTAGAAATGAAGTGCATCCACCAAATAAGATGAACATGGATTCCCGTAAAAATCTTTATTATTTTAGTGATTAGTCACAATAAACATATTCATCCTTAGAAATGAAGTTCACCCACCAAATTTTAATGATTAGTCACTTCATTGGGATATGTTATAATGATGCTTTGGTTTTATAAGAAAAATTTTTGTTGCCACCATTTTATTAGAAATAAAGCTCATCCACTGGATAAAAACAACTTGGATTCTCATAATAATCTCCATGATTTTCATGATTAGGCACCATAAACATGTTATCTTCATTTGGATACATGATATTGATGTTTTTCTTTTGCAAGAAAAGCTTTTCATTCATTATTTTTAGTAAACCAAAGCTCATCCCTCAAATGAGACGACCATGGATTCTTGTAATAATCTCCATTCCTTTCATGATTGGTATACAAAAATCTTTCTCCTCTCATTGGGATGTAAAATCTTAGTGCTTTGTTTCATAAGAAAACTTTTATTTCCACCATTTTCCTTAGAAATAAAGTTTGTCCACCAAATGAGATGAACTTAGGTTCCTATAAAAATCTCCATTATTTTCATGTTTAGTCACAATAAATGTGTTTTCTTCATTAGGATACATGATATTGATGATTTGGTTTGGCAAGAAAACTTTTGTTACCACCATTTTCTCATAAATAAACTCATCCACCAAATAAAAGCAACTTGGATTCTCATAATAATCTCCATTATTTTCATGATTAGGCTTCGTAAACACGTTCCCCTTATTGGGATACACGATATTGATGCTTTGGTTTTGCAAGAAAGGCTTTTCATTTAGCATTTTCCAATAAATCAATGTTCATCCCCAAAATAAGACGGACATGAATTCTTGTAATAATCTCCATTCCTTTCATGATTGCTATACAAAAACTCTTTCTCCTTTTTGGGATACACGATCATGGTGCTTTAGCCTTGCAAGAAAACTTTGGCTTCCACCATTTTCTGTAGAAATAAAATTCATCCACCAAATGAGATGAACTTGGGTCCCTATAAAAATAGCTATTGTTTTCATGATTAATCATAATAAACTTATTCTTTTCATTGGGATACATTACATTGATGGTTTGGTTTAGCAAGAAAACTTTTTTTGCCACCATTTTCTTATAAAGAAAGTTCATCCATTACTGTGACGAACTTTGATTCTTATAATAATCTCCATTATTTTCATGATTGGGCACCATAAACACATTCTCTTCATTGTGATACACATATTGATGCCTTGGTTTCACAAGAAAACTTTTGTTTTCACCATTTTTCTTATAAATAAAGTTCACCCATCAAATGAGATGAACTTGGATTCTTGCAATAATTTTCATTCCTTTAATGATTAGGCACTTTAAACATGTTCTCTTGGTTGGGATACATTATATTAATGCTTTGGAATTGTAAAAAGAAAGTCTTTTCATTTCATCATTTTTCATACAATGAATGTTCATCCCCTAAATGAAATGAACATGGATTCTCATAATAATCTCTATTCCTTTCATGATTGGGATACAGAAACAAATTCTCCATTTTGCAATGGTTCGGTTTTGCAATAAAACTTTTGTTTCCAATATTTTCCCTATCCATAAAATGATACAAACTTGAATTCTTATAATAATCTCTATTATTTTCAGGATTAGGCACCATAAACACATTCTCTTCTTTCGGACACATGTTATTAATTCTTTAGCTTCACAAGAAAACTTTTATTTTCACCATTTTTTGTGGAGATACAGTTCATCCACCAATGAGAAGAACTTATATTCTCGTAATAATCTCCATTGTTTTTACTATTAGGCATCATAAACACGTTCTTTTCTTTAGGATACATGTTATTAATTCTTTTGGTTCCACCATTTTCCATAAAGACAAAGTTTATCCACCAAGTGAGATAAACTTGGATGCTCATAATAATCTTCATTCCTTTCATGACCAGGCACCTTAAACAGTTCTCTTCATTGGATACAAGATATTGATACTTTACTATTGCAAAAAAAAAAAAGCTTTTCATTCCACTATTTTCCATAAAATCAAAGTTTGTCCTTCAAATGAGGCGAACATTGATTCTTGTAATAATCTCCATTCTTGTCATGATTGGGATACAAAAACATGTTCTTTTCCTTAGGATACATGATATTGATGGTTTGATTTTGCTAGAAAAGCTTTTAATTCCACCATTTTCCATTAAATTATAGTTTATCCCCCCAAATGAGACCGTCGTAACATGGCTCGAATATAAATTCTGACTAGCCCGATTTAAAATGACGAATGTTCCCTGTATTTCTATATATAACTATATATCATTTTTTTTATTTGAGGCTTGTATCATGTCTAGGGACTGAGTTGTCGAGATGAACCACTCACACGACTTCAGTCTAAATAGTTGTTATGAAATGACCATTTATTTGGAATCGCCACCGATTTATTTATTAGGTAAAATCGGCCACCTATTAGAGTTTCTATTTTGTGGATACAAAACCCTTAAACAAAACCCAAGGCCCATATTGATACCAGAGATAGGTGAAAGAGTCTAAGAGTTGGTTACAATTATGAGTAAGGATCAACCCTCTCACAATGCCCAAAAATCGGTATCTTATTAAACTTAAATTTTGATTTTTTATTGGGTTTTAATATTTAATATTTAATTACAATTCTCATAATATTTTATTAAACATATTTGTTATTTCAAGAAAGTCAAGTTTTATTATTTTTGGAAATCACAATCACTCGCACCCTCTCGGAGGACCAAGAGGATACGAAAGCTTTTTATCATTCTCTTTCATAATCCGCTGGAGAACCTATCAAATACAAAAGGTTTTATACTTACAAAAATTGAAAAATCCCAACCTTTATTTTGAAAAAGGTGTCTCATTATTAAAATAATCCATAGAACCCTTTACATATTCTAGTAGAAATTCCACGTAACAATTGAACTAAGAGACATTGCATTAATGTTAAAAATTTATCTGATTTTATTAAAATATTAATCCTAAGACCTAAAAATGGTATAATACGATGAACCTATTCATAATTTGTACTTTTGACATGAAAGTATCCTAATATTCACACACGACTTGGTTCTAATGTAAAATTACAAAATTACGCCTAGGGTATACTTTTGACGTAAAAGTATACTAGTTATCCCAAGGAATTGAAAGTGTTAATAAAAATATGAACCTATCCTAAATATCCACCTTTGGCCTAAAAGCATCCCGTTGGTTACCTAAGCTTGGCTCAAAAAATTATTAAAATGCTCTTAGCATATACCTTCGATGTGAAAGTATCCTGGTACCTTAATAGACACTAATATGATGAAAAATGATGAATTTATCCTAAATGTACACTTCGGCATAAAAGCATCCCAGTTACTATCTAGGACTTGATTTTAAGTAAAATTACCAAAATACTTTTAGGATATACCTTTGACATGAAAGTATCTCGATGCCCTATCAAACACTAAACTAATCATAAAATAATCGATTTATCCTAAATAGAGAATTTAAAGTTCTAAAATTGGCTTAAAATACAAAAATTATAATTAAGCCCTTAAACTTTTGAAAATTTTATTTCGTACCCTATAAAAATCGAGGGAATATGAAAAGTTTTTGAAAATTTCTATACCATAAGGAAGGCCATAGGAAAAATAAAAATCTTTAAGAATGACAAAAATGACCGTTTTGCTCATAAATACTAAAATTTGCTATTTAATCCTTAAACTTTGTAATATTTGCATTTAGGTCCCTAGATGGAAAAAATATCATAAAATATCATAAACATATATAAATACATATGAAAAACATAACATATACATCCATAAAGGTTCGGTCAACACTTGGCCTTGAGACAAAAAATTTTGGTTATTTACAAACTAGTCCCTAAGCATTGTAAATTTGCATTATGACCCTAATATGGAAAATCAGGACAAAATCATAACAAATCATCAAACCAGCATAGAATCAATAGGAAAAAATCATGGCAACAATATACAAGAAGGTTCAGCCAAGCATTTTTATCCATAAAGCATAATTTTCCATATTTTGCAATTTAGCCCTTAATCTTTTTAAAATTCTAAAACATGTTTTGAAACAAACCCATTATCCTTGAAATAAAGTTCATCCACCAAATTAGATAAACTTGGATTCTCGTAACAGTGTCTATTATTTTCATAATTAGGCACTTTGAACATGTTTTCTTCATTGGGATACACGTTATTAATTCTTTAGTTTTGCAAGAAAACTTTTGTTTCCACCATTTTCCACAGAGATGAAGTTTGTCCAACAATAAGGTGAACTTCGATTCTCATAATAATCTCCCCTATTTTTCATGATTAGGCACCATAAACACATTTTCTTTATTGACATACACGATATTGATGCTTTGGTTTCACAAGAAAAACTTTTCATTCCACCGTTTTCCATAAAGTCAAAGTTTATCCCCTAAATGAGATGAACATAGATTCTTGTAATATTCTCCATTCCATTTATGACTGGGATACAAAAACAAGTCCTTCTCTTAAGGTACACGATATTGATGCTTTGGGTTTGTGAGAAAACTATTGTTTACACCATTTTTTGTAGAAATAAAGCTCATCCACGAAATGAGATGAGTTGAGATTCCTAAAATAATCCCCATTATTTTCATGATAAGCCTCTTAAACATATTCTCTTTATTGGGATACCAAACATTGATACTTTGGTTTTGAAAGAAAACCTTTCATTTCACCCTTTCCCACTAAATCAAAGTTAGTCCCCTAAATAAGATGAACATGGATTCTTGTAATAATCCCTACTCCATTCATGATTGGGATACAAAAACTCATTTTCATCTTAGGATACACCATATTGATGCCTTGGTTTCACAAGAAAACTTTTGTTTCCACCATTTTCCTTAAAAATAAAGTTCATCCACCAAATAAGATGAAGTTGAATTCTTGTAACAATCTCCATTATTTTCATGATTAGGCTCTATAAGCATGTTCTCTTCATTTGGATACATGACATTGATGCCTTGGCATTTTAAGAAAAGTATTTCATTCCACCACTTTCTTTAAAATCAAAATTTGTCCCCAAAATGAAACAAACATATATTCTCATAATGTATTCCATTCCTCTAATGATTAGGAGAAAAATACACATTCTCCAGCTTGGGATGCATGATATTGATGGTTTGGTTTTGCAACAAAACTTTTGTTTTCACCATTTTTCCTAAAAGTAAAGTTCAACCACAAAATGAGACAAGCTTGGATTCTTATAGCAATCTCTATTATTTTTATGATTTGGCATCATAAAAACATTTTCTTCTTTGGGACACATGTTATTTATCCTTTAATTTCATAAGAAAACTTTTGTTTCCACCATTTTTTGAGGAGATAAATTTCATCCACGAATTGGATTCTCATAATAATTTTTATTATTTTCATGATTAGGCATCATAAAGACAATCTTTTCATTTGGATACACAATATTGATGCTTTGGTTTTGCAAGAGAAGGATTTCATTCCATCATTTTCCATAAAATCAAGGTTCATCCTCAAAATGAGGCAAACATTGATTCTTGTAACAATCTCTATTCCTTTCACGATTGGGATACAAAAGCTCATTCTCCTCCATGGAATGCATGATATTGATGGTTTGGTTTCGCAACAAAACTTTTGTTTCCACTATTTTTCTTAGAAATAAAGTTCTCCCACCAAATGAGATGAACTTAGATTCTCATAATAATCTCTATTATTTTCGAGATTAGGCATAATAAACATGTTCTTTTCAGAGGATACATGCTATCAATTCTTAAGTTTTGCAAGAAAACTTTTGTTTCCACCATTTTCCATATAAAAAATGTTCATCCACTAATAAGGCGTAGCTGGATTCTTGTTATAATCTCCATTATTTTCATGGCTAGGCCCTATGAACATGTTTTCTTCTTTGGGATACAAGATATTGATGCTTTGGTTTTGTAAGAACAGTTTTTCATTCCACCATTTTCCATAAATCAAAGTTGGTACCCCAAATGAGACGAACATGAATTCTTGTAATATTGTCTATTCCTTTCATGATTGCCATACAAAAACACTTTTTCTTCCTTAGGATTCATCATATTGGTGCTTTGGTTTCACAGGAAAACTTTTGTTTCCACCATTTTCCTTAGAAATATAGCTCGTTCACCAAATAAGACAAACTTGGATTCTCATACTAATCTCTATTATTTTCATCATTAAGCACCAAAGCGCATTCTCTTTATTGAGATACATGACATTGGTGCTTTGGTTTCAGAAGAAAAGTTTTTCATTCCACTATTTGCCATTAAATCAAAGTTCATCCCTCAAATAAGATAAACATAGATTCTTATTATAATCCCTATTCCACTAATGATTGGGATACAAAAACAAATACTCATCCTTGGGATACATCATATTGATGCCCTGTTTCGCAAGAAAACTTTTATTCCTCTATTTTCTTAGAAATAAAGTTTGTCGACCAAATGAGGCAAACTTAGACTTGTAAAAATCTCCATTATTTTCATGATTTGTCATAATAAACACATTCCCCTCATTGGGATACATGATATTAATGGTTTGGTTTTGCAAGAAAGGTTTTGTTGCCACTATTTTCTTATAAATAAAGTTCATCCACCAAATGAAAGCAACTTGGATTCTCTTAATAATCTCCATAATTTCAATGATTAGGTACCATAAACATATTCTCTTCATTGGGATACATGATATTAATGATTTGGTTTTACAAGAAATGTTTTTTATTTCACCATTTTCCATTAAATCGAAATACACCCCCTAAATAAGATAAGCATGGATTCTTGTAATAATCCCTTTTTCATTCATGATTAGGATACAAAAACAAGTTCTCTTCCTTGGGATACACCATATTGATGCCTTGATTTGCAAGAAAATTTTCGCTTCCACCATTTTCCTCAGAAATAAAGTTTGCCCATGAAATGAGACAAACTTGGATTCTCAAAATAGTCTCCATTTCTTTCATGATTAGGCACCATAAACACATTTTTCTCATTGAGATACACAATACCGATGTTTTGGTTTTTCAAGAAAAGCTTTTTATTCCATCATTTTTTGTAAAAACAAAGTTCATCCCTAATTTAAATGAATGTAGATTCTCATAATAATCTCTATTCTTTTCACGATTAGGATAGAAAAAACAACATTCTCCTTCTTGGGATGCACAACATTGATTAAAAAACAACATTCTCTTTCTTGGGATGCACGACATTGATGATTTGATTTCACAAGAAAACCTTCGCTTCCACCATTTTCCTTAGAAATAAATTTCATCCACCAAATAAGACAAACTTGGATTCATATAAAAATCTCCATTATTTTCATGATTAGTCATAATAAACACATTTTTTTCATTGGGATACATGATATTGATGTTTGGTTTTGCAAGAAAACTTTTGTTGCCACTATTTTTTTATAAATGAAGTTTATCCACCAAATTATTGCAACTTGGATTCTTATATTAATCACTATTATTTTTATGATTAGGCACCATAAATGCCTTCTTCTAATTAGGATACATAATATTTTTGCTCTAGGTTTGCAAGAAAATCTTTTAATTCCACTATTTTCTAGTAAGTCCAAGTTCAGTCTCAAAATGAAACAAACATGGATTCTCATATAATCTATATTCTTTTCATGATTGGGAAGCAAAAATGCATTCTTTTCTTTAGGATACATGATAATGATGCTTTGGTTTGCAAGATAAGCTTTCCATTCCTTCACTTTCCATCAAATCAAAGTTCATCCCATAAATAAGACAAACATGGATTCTCATAATAATCCCCATTCTATTTATGATTAAGATACAAAAACATGTTCTTTTCCTTGGTATACACCATATTGGTGCCTTGGCTTTCCAAGAAAACTTTTGTTTCCACCATTTTCCTTAAAAATAAAGTTCGCTATTCCTTCATGATTAGGCACCATAAACATATTCCGTTCATTGGAATACACGATATTCATGCTTTGGTTTTGCAAGAAAAGCTTTACATTCCACTATTTTCCATAAAATCAAAGTTCATCCCTCAAATGAGATGGACATGGATTCTCATATTAATCTCCATTGCTTTCATGATTGGGATAACGAAACACGTTCTCCCTTTAAGGATACATGACATTGATGCTTGACTTTGCAAGAATCTTTTTATTTCTACCATTTTTCCTAGAAATAATGTTCATCCGCCAAATGGAATAAACTTGGAATCTCACAAAAATCTCTATTATTTTCATGATTTATAATAAACACGTTCTCTTCATTGGGATATATAGTATTAATGCTTTGGTTTCGCAAGAAAAGTTTTGTTGCCACTATTTTCTTACAAATAAAGTTCATACACCTAATAAGAACAACTTGGATTCTCATAATAATCTCCATTATTTTAATGATTAGGCACCATAAATGAATTTCTTCATTAGTATACACAATATCAATGCTTCAGTTTTGCAAGAAAAGCTTTTCATTCTACCATTTTTCATAAAATCAAAGTTCATCGCCCAACTGATATGAACATAAATTCTCATAATAATCTCCATTCCTTTCATGATTGGGATACAAAAACAAGTTGTCTGATTTAGGATACACCAAATTGATGTTTTGGTTTCACAAGAAAAATTTTTATTCTAACCATTTTCCTTGGAAATAAAGTTTATGCTCCAAATGAAATGAGCTTGGATTCCTATAAAGATGTTTATTATTTTTATGAATAGTCATAAAAAGCACGTCTTCTTCATTGTGGTACATGATATTGATGGTTTGGTTTCATAAGAAAACTTTTGTTACCACCATTTTCTTATGAATGAAGTTCATCCACCAGATGAGAGCAACTTGGATTCTCATAATAATCTCCATTATGTTTTTGATTAGGCACCATAAATGCAGTCTCTGCATTGGGATACATGATATTGATGCTTTGGTTTAGCAAGAAAAGCTTTTTATTCCATCATTTTCTAGTAAATCAAAGTTCATCCCCTAAATAAGATAAACATAGATTCTTATATAATCTCCATTTCCTACATGATTGGAATATAGAAATGCAATTTCTTTCATGGGATATATGATATTTATGCTTCGATTTTGCAAGAAAAGCTTTTTATTCCTTTATTTTCCATAAAATAAAAATTCATCCTTTATATGAGATGAACATGGATTTTCGTAATAATCTCCATTCTTTTTATGACTGGGATATGAAAACACATTCTCTAATTTAGGATAAACAAAATTGATGCTTTGGTTTCACAAGAAAACTTTTGTTTTCACCATTTTCCTTAGAAATGAAGTTTATCCTCCAAGAATGATGAAATTGGATTCCTGCAAAAAAGTCTATTATTTTCGTGAATAGTTTTAATATGCACATTCACTTCATTGCGATACATGACATTGATGCTTTGGATTTGCAAGGAAACTTTTATTGCCACTATTTCTTATAAATAAAGTTCATCCACCAGATGAAAGCAACTTGGATTCTCATAATAATCTCCATTTATTTTTCTGATTAGGCACCATAAGCGCACACTTTTTTTGGGATACATGACATTGATGCTTTAGTTTTGCAAGAAAAGCTTTTTATTCCACTATTTTCTAGTAAATCAAAGTTCATTCCACCATTCTCATACAATCTTTATTCCTTTCATGATTAGGAAACATAAATGCGATCTTATCCATAGGACACATTATATTGATGCTTTGATTTTGCAAGAAAAGCTTTTCATTCCACTATTTTCTATAAAATCAAAGTTTGTCCCCCAAATAAGAAGAGTTTGGATTCTTGTAATAATCTCCATTTTCTTTCTAGATTGTATACAAAAACATGTTTCACTATTTAGGATACACCAAATTGATGCTTTGGTTTCATAAGAAAACTTTTGTTTTCACCTCATCCTCAAAATGAGATAAACTTGGATTCCCACAAAAATGTCCATTTAGTTTCATGAATAGTCACATAAGCACGTTGTCCTCATTGTGATACATGATATTGATGCTTTGGTTTCACAAGAAAACCTTTGTTGTCACCATTTTTTCTAAATAAAGTTCATCCACTAGATGAAAGCAACTTGCATTCTCATAATAATCTCTATTATTTTTCTGATTAGGCACTATAAATGATTTCTTCTCATTGAGATACATGATATTGATGCTTTGATTTTGCAAAAAAAGCTTTTTATTCCATGATTTTCTAGTAAATCAAAGTTTGTCCCCCAAATAAGATAAAAATAGATTCTCGTATAATCTCCATTCTTTTCATGATTAGGATACAGAAACATGATAGCTTTTTTAGGACACATGATATTGATGCTTCAATTTTACAGGAAAAGCTTTTCATTCCACTATTTTCCTTAAAATTGAAGTTTGTCCCCCAAGTAAGACGAACATGGATTCTTGTAATAATCTCCATTCTTTTCATGTTTGGGATACAAAAACATCTCTCCTATTTGCGAAACATAAAATTGAAGCTTTGTTTTCATAAGAAAACTTTTGTTTTAACCATTTTCCTTAGAAATGTGGTTTGCCTCTAAATGAGACAAACTTGGCTTCTCGCAAAAATGTCCATTATTTTCATGAGTAGTCATAATAACCACATTTGCTTCTTATGATGCAAGGTATTGATGCTTTGGATTTGCAAGAAAACTTTTGTTGCCACCATTTTGTTATGAATGAAGTTCATCCACCAGGTGAAAGTAACTTGTATTCTCATAATAATCTCCATTATTTTTCTAATTACGCACATAGTGCACTCTCGTTATTAGGAGACATGATATTGATGTTTTGGTTTTGCAAGAAAAGCTTATCATTCCACCATTTTCTAATAAATCAAAGTTCATCCCTAAATGAGATAAACATAGATTCTCACATAATCTCTATTTCTTTCACAATTAGGTAAAAAATGTAATCTCTTCCTCGGGACACATGATATTGATGCTCTGATTTTGTAAGAAAAGCTTTTTACTCCATCATTTTTCATAAATCAAAATTCATCCCTCAAATGAGATGACATGGATTCTCGTAATAATCTCTATTCCTCTCATAACTGGGATTTGCAAACACGTTCTTCTATTTAAGATGCACTAAATTGATGCTTTGGTTTCCCTTGAAAACTTTTATTTTCACCATTTTTCTTACAAGTGAAATTCATCCTCCAAATAAGACAAACTTGGATTCTAGCAAAAATGTCCATTATTTTCATGAATAGTCATATAAGCACGTTCTCTTCATTATGATACATGATATTGATACTTTGGTTTCATAAAAAAAAATTTTGTTGCCACCATTTTTTTATAAATGAAGTTCATCCACCAAATGAGAGTAAGTTGGATTCTCATAATAACCTCCATTATTTTTCTAATTAGACACCATAAATGCATTCTCTTTATTAGGATACATGATATTGACACTTTGGTTTTGCAAAAAAAGCTTTTCATGCCACTATTTTCTAGTAAATCAAAGTTTATCCCTTAAATAAAACAAACTTGGATTCTCATATAATCTCTATTCTTTTCATGATTAGGATATAGAAACGTAATTTTTTCCTTGGGACACATGATATTGACACTCAATTTTTCAAGAAAAGCTTTTCATTCTACTATTTTTTGTAAAATCAAAGTTCGTTTCCTAAATAAGATGAATGTGGATTCTCGTAATAATCTCCATTCTTTTTATGATTGGGTTACAAAAACACATTCTCCTATTTGGGATGCACCAAATTAAAGCTTTGTTTCAGAAGAAAACTTTCATTTTCACCATTTTCCTTAGAAATAAAATTTATCCTCCAAATAAGACAAACTTGGATTCCTAGAATAATGTCCATTATTTTCATGAATAGTCACAATAAACATGTTCTCTTCATTGTGATACCTAATATTGGTACTTTGGTTTCTCAAGAAAACTTTTATTGCCACTAATTTCTTATAAATGAGTCATCCATTAGATGAGAGCAACTTAGATTCTCATAATAATCTCCATTATTTTTCTGATTAGGCAACATAAATGCATTCTCCTAATTTGGATACACGATATTGGTGCTTTGGTTTTGCAAGAAAGGCTTTTCATTCCACCATTTTTAAGTAAATCAAAGTTTATCCCCCAAATGAGACAAACATGTATTCTTGTATAATCTCTATTATGATTGGGATACAGAAATGCAACTTTTCCTTTAGACATATTATATTGATGCTTTGATTTCGCAAGAAAAGCTTTTTATTCCATTATTTTTCATTTTGTCCCCCAAATGCGATAAATAAAGATTCTCATAATAATCTCTATTCCTTTTATGATTGGGATTCAAAAGCACATTCTCTTTCTTAGGATAAAGGATATTAATGGTTTGGTTTTGCAAGAAAACTTTTGCTTCCACCCTTTTCCTTAGAAATAAAGTTCGTCCACTAAATAAAATGAATTTATGCTTTGGTTTCAAAAGCAAACTTTTGTTGCCACTGTTTTCCTATGAATAAAGTTCATCCACCAAATAAAAGCAACTTGGATTCTCATAACAGTCTCCATTATTTTCATGATTAGGCACCATAAATGCATTTCCTCATTGGTATACGCCATATTGATGCTTTAGCTTTGGAAGAAAAGCTTTTCATTTTGCTATTTGCCATAAAAACAAAGTTTGTCCCCTAAATGAGATGAATATGGATTCTCATAACAATCTTTGCTCCTTTCAAGATTGTGTTACAAAAATACATTTTCTTACTTGGGATACACTATATTGATGCCTTGGTTTCACAGGAAAACTTTCGTTTCCAACATTTTCCCTAGAAATAAAGTTCATCCACCAAATCAGAAAAACTTGGATTTTGATATTAATCTCCATTCCTTTCATGATTAGGCACCATAAACACATTCTTTTCATTAAGATACATGATATTAATGCTTTGGTTTTACAAGAAAAGCTTTTCATTTCACCATTTTTTATAAAATCAACATTTACCCCCTAAATAAGATAAATGGGCTTGTAATATTTTCCATTCATTCTATGATTGGGATACAAAAACACATTCTCCTTCTTGGGATTCATGACATTGATGGCTTGGTTTTGTGAGAAAACTTTTGTTTCCACCATTGTCCTTAGAAATAAAGTTCGTCCACTAAATGAGACAAACTTGAATTCTTATAAAAATCTCCATTATTAGCATGATTAGTTGTATCAAACACATTCTTCTCATTGTGATACATGGTATTGATGCTTTAGTTTTGCAAGAAAACTTTTGTTGCCACCATTTTTTTGCATCCACCAAATGAGAGCAACTTGGGTTCTCTTAATAATCACCATTATTTTTATGATTTGGCACCATAAACATATTCTCATTGGGATATACAATATTCATGCTTTGGTTTTGTAAGAAAAAATTTTCATTCCATCATTTTTGAGTAAATCAAAGTTCATTCCCCCAATGAGACGAACATGGATTCTTGTATAATCTTCATTCCTTTCATGATTGGGATAGAAAAGGCATTCTCTTCTGTGGGATACATGAGATTAATCCTTTGGCTTTCCAAGAAAAGCTTTTCATGCCACCATTTTCCATTAAATCAAAAATTTATCCCTCAGATAATACAAACATAGATTCTCATAATAATCCCTATTCCATTTGCGCTTGGGATGCAAAAACACATTCTTTTCCTTAGGATACACCATATTGGTTCCTTGGTTTCGCAAGAAAACTTTTATTTCCACCATTTTCCTTAGAAATAATGTTCATCTACCAAATAAGATAAACTTAGATTCTCGTAATAATCTCCATTATTTTCATGATTAGGAATCTTAGACACGTTTTCATGATATTGATGCTTTAGCTTTGCAAGAAAAGCTTTTCGTTCTACTATTTTACAAAAAAATCAAAGTTCATCCCTCAAATAAGATGAACATGGATTCTCATAATAATCAATATTGCTTTCATGATTTGGATACAAAAACACATTCTCCTTTTTAGGATGCATGATAGTGATGGTTTTGTTTGACAAGAAAACTTTTGTTTCCACCATTTTCCATAAAAATAAAGTTTGTCTACCAAATAAGATGAACTTGGATTCTCATAATAATCTCTATTATTTTCATGATTAGGCACTATAAACACGTTCTTCTATTGGGATACACATTATTAATTATTTAGTTTTGTAAGAAAACTTTTATTTCCATATTTTCCTATTGATATAAAATTTGTCCACAAATGTGACAAACTTGGATTCTCATAAAAATCTCTATTATTTTCATGATTAAGTGGTATAAACACGCTCTTTTCATTGGAATACATGATGTTAATGCTTTGGTTTTGCAAGAAAAGCTTTTCATTCCACTATTTTCTGTAAAATCAAATTTCATCCCTCAAATGAGATGAACATTGAGTCTCAAAATAATCTCCATTGCTTTTAGCATTAGGATATAAAAACATGTTCTCCTCCTTAGATTACATGATATTGATGCTATGGTTTAACACGAAAACTTTTGTTTCCATCATTTTCTTTAGAAAAAAAGTTCATCCACCAAATGAGAGAAACTTTGGTTCTAATACTAATCGCCCTTATTTTCATGATTAGGCACCTTAAGCACTTTGTCTTCATTGGGATACATAGTATTGATGCTTTGTTTTTGGAACATCTTCCAAATAAGATGAATATGGATTCTCATAATAATCCCCATTCCATTCCCTTGGGATACACGATATTGATGTTTTGGTTTCACAAGAAAAAATTTTTTAATATTATCCTGGGAAATTATATTCATCCACCAAATGAGATGAACTTTGATTCTTGTAATAATATCCATTATTTTCATAATTATGCACGTTAGACATGTTTCCTTATTGGGATACATGATATTAATGCTTTGATTTTGAAGAAAAGCTTCCATTCCACCATTTTCCATTAAATCAAAGTTTATCTGCCAAATAAGATGAACATCTATTGTCCTAATAATCCCTATTTCATTCATGACTTGGACACAAAAACACATTCTCTTCCTTGGGTACACTATATTGATGCCTTGGTTTCACACAAAAATTTTATCTCCACCGTATTTCTTAAAAATAAAGTTTGTCTAACCAATAAGATGAACTTGGATTCTTGTAAAAATCTCCATTATTTTCATGATTGGGCACAATAAACATGTTATTTTTATTGGGATACATGATATTTATGCTTTGGTTACACAAGAAAACTTTTGTTGCCACCATTTTCTTATAAACAAAGTTCATCCACCAAATGAGAGCAACTTAGATCCCATAATAATTTCCATTATTTTATGATTAGGCACTATAAATGCATTTCCTCATTGGTATACACGATATTGATGCTTTAGTTTTGCAAGAAAAACTTTTTATTTCACCATTTATCATAAAATTAAAATTTATCCCCCTAATGAGATGAACATGGATTCTCATAATAATCTCTATTATTTTCATGATTAGGATACAAAAACACGTTCTCCTATTTAGGATACATGATATTGATGCTTTGGTTTAGTAAGAAAACTTCTATTTCCACCATTTTTCTTAGAAATAAAGTTCATCCACCAAATGAGATAAACTTGGATACTCATAGTAATCTCTATTATTTTCCTTATTCAGCATGTTAAACATGTTCCCTTTGTTGGGATACACGATACTAATGCTTTGATTTTGCAAGAAAAATTTTTCATTTCACCATCTTCCAAAGAATCAATGTTTATCCCGAATAAGGTGAAAATGGAATCTAGTAGTAATTTCTATTCTTTTCATGATAGGTATACAAAAACACATTCTCTTTTCACAATATTGATGGTTTGGTTTTGTAAAAAAAACTTCTGTTTCCATCATTTTCCTTAGAAATAAAGTTTATCCACCAAATGAGGCAAACATGGATTCTCGTAATAATCTCCATTGTTTCATGATTAGGTAGCATAAACATGTTCCTTATATTAGGATACACATTAAGAAAACTTTTGTTTCCAACATTTTCTATAGAGATAAATTAGCCCACCAATGAGATGAACATGGATTCTCATAATAATCTCCATTATTTTCATGATTAGGTACCAGAAACACATGTTTTTTGGCGATATATGCAATACTGATGCTTTGGTTTTGCAAAAAAAGCTTTTCATTCCACTATTTCCCATAAAATCAAAGTTTGTCACCTAAAATGAGACCAACATGGATTCTCATAATAATCTTAATTCCTTTTATGACTAGGATACAAAAGTGCATTCTTTTCTTTAGGATACATAACATTGATGCTTTAGATTCGTAAGAAAACTTTTGTTGCCACCATTTTCATTAGAAATAAAGTTTATCCACCAAGTTAGACAAACTTGGATTCCCATAATACTCTCTATCATTTTCATGATTGGCACCTTAAACACATTTTTGTCATTGGAATACATGATATTAATTCTTTCATTTGCAAGAAAAGCTTTTTATTCCTCTATTTTCCATAAAATCAAAGTTCATCCCCAAATGAGACGAATGTTGATTCTCATAATAGTCTCTATTCATTTCATATTTGTATACAAAAACACATTCTCCTTCTTGGTATACAAGATATTGATGGTTTTATTTTGCAAGAAAACTTTTGTTTCCACTATTTTCCTTAGAAATAAAGTTCATCCACCAAATGAGGTGGACTTGGATTCTCATAATAATTTGCATTATTTTCTTAATTAGGCACCATAAACACATTTTCTTTATTAGGATACATGTTATTAATTCTTTAGGTTCACAAGAAATCTTTTATTTCACCATTTTCCTTAGAAATAAAGTTCATCCATCAAATGAGATGAACTTAGATTCTCATATTAATCTCCATTATTTCCAAAAGTAGGCATCTTGAACAGATTCTTTGCATTAGGATACACGATATTGATGCTTTGGGCTTGCAAGAAACACTTTTTATTTTGCCATTTTCCATTAAATCAAAGCTCATCCACCAAATTATATGATCTTTTATTCTCGTAATAATCCCCATTTTATTCATGACTGGGATACAAAAACATATTCACTTCCTCAAGTACATAATATTGATGCCTTGGTTTCACTAGAAAACTCTTGTTTCCATTATTCTCCTTAGAAATAAAGTTCATCCACCAAATGAGATAAACTTAGAGTCTCATATAAATCTCGATTATTTTCATGATTAGTTACAATAAACACGTTCTCATCATTGGCATACATGATTTTGATGCTTTGGTTTTACAAGAAAAGCTTTTCATTCCATTATTTCTTTGTAAATTAAAGTTTGTCCCTAAAATATGATAAACATGATTCTCGTACAATCTCTATTCCTTTCATGATTGGGATACAAGAATGCATTCTCTTCCTTGGGATACATGATATTGATGGAGATCAACTTGCACAAAAACCTATTTCCAACCATTCTTATGATCTTCTTCGAGGAATTAAAGGTGCAATGACTAGGGCAAGGACTAAATGCAGGAAGCAAGCTTTGTAAGGATTAATCATGGGACTACAAGCAAAAGAGGCTATTCAAGATGAATCAGATGCATTACGATTGATCACTTTTCTACCTTGTGTTAAGGTTAAAAAAGGTGAAAAAAAAGATTTGAGCCTAATTCACATGTTTAAGATAAATAGAGCCTAATTTGCACGTATTCATAGGCCTATAGTTTAGGATTTTAGAATTTTTGTTTTTTTGAATAAGAATTTAACTTTTAAATTTTTAATTTGTTTAGATAGTTCCTAATCAAATTATGATAAAGAGTAGACTTTATCCTTATTGATTACTATTAAGATTGTGTTTAGGATTTTAAGTTTTAGATAAGTTCTAATCAGATTAGGATAAGGAATAGGCTTTATCCTTATTGATTAGGAATGTCTTGTTTAATTAGAACTCTATAGATTTTAGGCTTATATATAATGCTGTCTTATTCATGCAATTCGACAGATTGGAATAGAAAAAAATCTTAAGAGTTTCTTTACTTTGTGAGAACTTCTTTTTTATTCATTAAACAAGAACTCAAATTGATCTTATCAATGTAACTTATGGCATCAAGATTCTTATAACTTTAGCTCTAATCATTAGGTTTGATTAGGATCAAGTTCTTTTTGCTTGATTTTTAAGATGATCCTAGGGGTCTAATTCCATCCAATCAGGTTTTAGGTCATGTTTTCGGCCTAAGGTTCCATTATTTGGTATCAAAGCTTTGGTTATTGAAAGTCATATGAAATCTATCTTTTAATCCTATGATTTCATTGTATTTCTATTATATTTAGTGTTGTCATAATCTATAAAAAAAGTGTTCTAGTGTTCTAGCCCTTTTTCATCTAAAAAAGGTTGTTATTACAACATCATATTCATATCTTGCAATGAATTCCTTGTTCCCTCCTTGTTGATTTCTCTTCCTTTAATATTTCTTGCTGAATTCATTTCCCTTTATATTTCTTGTTGATTTCACTTCCTTCATCTTTCTTGTTTGTTTTATTAATTAAAGTTATAATAACTTCATTGCTGCTTGCTGTTCTATTAAGATAATTGATAAAGTTATTTTTAAAGAGCTTGCAAAGGAAAATTGAGTGGTAAAAGGCAAGAAAGGTGAGAATATCATAAAAAAGTCAAAATTGAATGAAACATGATTGATTAAATAACTAATCTCGAGTGTAAAAATGTAAAAGAGTGTGGGAGGAAAACTAATATATTTTATTCCTAACAAATTTTTGTAGGTTTAAAATATCAGTAATGGAGGAGATAATGCTGAAATCGATATCAAGTTATCTGTGAAGGCTATCTAAGACTGATTCAAGCATTTAAACATGATGTTAGATAATTTAAAGTCCCTATCCAATCTTGGATCCTCTAGAAAACATATGGTTGAAAAGGAGGAAGAGAGGGATTCTTAATATGGTGAAAGTAATTTTAGGAAAGGTAAAAATGTTGTTTCTAAATGAGATAGCAATATGGGTAGTATTAAGATGAAAATCTCTACCTTTTAAGGGAAAAATGACCCTGTACTATACTTAGAGTGGGAGAGGAAGGTAGAACATGTTTTTAATTGTCTTAATTACTCCAAGGAGAAAAAGGTTAAACTAGCAACAGTTTAGTTCACGGATTATGCTAGCATTTGGTGTGATTAATTTGTGATTCATAGGTGTAGGAATGGTGAGAGACCTATTTGGTCATGGGAAGAAATGAAGCTAGTAATGAGAAAGAGGTTCATACCTAACATAACTATAGGGACTTATATAGAAAGTTACAACAACTAACTCAAGGATCCATGAATGTAGAGGATTACTACAAAGAGATGGAAATAGCCATGATTAGGGCTAACATAGAGGAGGACCATGAGGTAACTATGGCTAGATTCATTGGTGGTTTGAATGAAAAGATAGCTAATATGGTAGAATTACATCATTTTATAGAGATAGAGGAATTATTGTATAAAGCTATCAAAGTGGAAAGGGAATTGAAGTCTAAGGGCGCTTCTAAATATGGTTTATCTTTTAGCTCTTCATGAAAGTCAAATTGGATGAAGAACAAATCTACCTCAAAACCTCAAGAAGATGCAAAGGTAAAGGATTCAATTGCTATTTCAAAAGGTAAAACTGAAACTAAATCATCTTTTAAATCACATGATGTTAAATGTTTTAGGTGTCAAGGATTTAGGCATATTGCTTTTCAATGTCCAAATAAAAAGATTATGATTGTTATGGATAATGGTGACGTAGAGAGTGTAAATTCAAATAATAATGAAATGCCACCTTTGAAGGATTATAGTGATGTCGACATTGAAAAACCCATGCATGGAGAAATGCTCGTTACTAGGCATACTTTTAACATACAGCCTAAAGAAAATAGTAATGAGGTACAACGTGAGCACATCTTTCATACTAGATGCCATATGAATAACTAGGTATGCAGCATGATTATTGATAGTGGTAACTGCACTAATGTTGCTAGTACTTTAATGGTTGAAAAGATAAATCTACCTACGTTAAAGCATTAAAAGCTATATAAGCTACAATGGTGAATGATTATGGTGAAGTTAAGTTGACAAAACAAGTGTTAGTTGTATTTTCTATTGGCAACTATAAGGATAAAGTTCTTTATGATGTGGCACCACCGCATGCTAGTCAATTACTCTTAGGTGTCTATGGAAGTTCAATATAAAGGTTACTCATGATAGGTACAAGAATAGATATAGTTTTATAATGAATAATCAAGTTATTATACACCTCTCAAACCATTGGAGTCATATGAGAACAAGATTAGGATAGCTAAAAAGTGTAAGATGAAAGAAAAGAAAATGAGTTGATGAGAAAAAGAAAAGAGTGATATAAAAAGTGAGTGTGTGCAATAGAGTAAAAAAAATCATAATAGTGTATATAATAAGAGGAAAAATTCAAAATATGGAAGGCAAAATAGAGAGAAAAACAAGAGAGTTAATGCTTTTGAAAAAAAAAGTGAGATTAAAAGTGCTATGTTAGCAAGGCAACAACTATGTATACTTTTGTACAAGGATGTTTATTTCTCAACTAATGATCTTAACCCTTCTTTGCCTAGTGTGGTTGTTTCTTTGTTATAAGAATTTGAATATTTATTTCCTGTGTAAATACCATATGGATTACCTCCTTTGAGAGGTATTAGCATTAAATAGACTTCATTCTTGATTCATCAATCCCTAATAGATAGCCTATAGAGCAAATCTTAAAGAGACAAAAGAGATTCAAAGGCAAATGGATAAATTAGTGCAAAAAAGAATCGTAAGAGAAAATCTTATCCCATATTGGTTCCTGTTATTTTGGTGCCAAAGGAAGATGGAACATGGCGCATGTCTGTTAATTGTTGAGCCATCAATAAAATTACTATAAAGTATATCCTATTCTTATGTTAGATGATATGCTTGATGAATTGCATGGTTCATGTGTGTTTTCTAAAATTTATTTAAAGAATGGCTATTATCAAATTTGCATGAAAGAAGGTGATGAATGGAAAACTACTTTTAAGACAAAATATTGTTTATATGAATGGTTAGTGATGCCATTTGGTTTAATTAATGCACCAAGCACCTTTATAAGAATGATGAATCATATTTTATGTTCTTTCATTAAGAAATTTGTTGTGGTTTACTTTGATGATATTTTAGTATACAACATAGATTTGGATGATTATGTTCTACATTTGCATGCTATTTTTAGTACTTTAAAGGAGCATAAATTGCATGTTAATCTTAAGAAATGTGCACTTTGCATGGAATCCATTATTTTTCTTATTTTTATTGTGAGTTTAAATGGAATAAGTGTAGATGAAAATAAGGTTAAGGCAATTAGGGACTGACCAACTCCTAGGAATACGAACGAGTTAAGGAGTTTTCATGGTTTAGCAAGTTTTTATAGAAAGTTTATGAAAGACTTTAGTTCTATTGTAGCACCTTTAAATAAACTACGTAAAAAGAATGTTGTGTTTAAATGGGATGATAAGCATGAGAAAGCTTATAAGTTGATTAATGCACCTTTGCTATATTGCCTAATTTTGATAAAGTGTTTAAGGTTGAATGTGATGCATCTAGAATTGGAATAGTAGCTATTTTGATGCAAGATTCCTAGCCGATTGCTTATTTTAATGAAAAGCTTAGTGGGGCAACAGTAAACTATCCTACTTATGACAATGAGCTGTATACCTTAGTGAGAACTCTAAAAATATGGTAGCACTATTTGTGGCTAAAAGAATTCATAATCTATTCTGATCATAAGAGCTTAAAATATTTAAAATCCTAAGGTAAGCTTAATAAGAGGCATGCCAAATGTTTAGAGTTTATTGAGGGTAGCTGATGCATTGTCTAGAATACGTGCATTGCTTACTTCATTACAAACTAAATTACTTAGTTTTGAGTTCATTAAAGATTTGGATATTAATGATGTTGATTTCAACCGAGTGTGGAATGCATGTTCTAAGTATATGTATGGTAAGTAATACAAGCATGATGGATTCTTGTTTAAGAAAGATAAATTATGTGTGCCTACGTGTTCTTTGTGTGAAATGCTGGTTAGAGAGACTCATAGAGGTGACTTTATGGGGCATTTTGGTGTGCAAAAGACTTTAGATATATTGCATGACCATTTTTATTGGCCTAACATGAAATCTGTTTGCAATCTGTTTGCAATAAGTGTATAACATGTAAACAACCAAAATCTAAAGTTATGCCATATGGTTTATATACACCTTTATATGTGCTTAATCAACTTTGGATGGATATATCTTTGGATTTTGAATTAGGGTTACCTACGTTTCAAAGTAGTAAGGATAGCATATTTATTATTGTTGACAGGTTTAACAAGATGGCACATTTTATTGCACGTTCTAAAACCTATGATGCAACACATATTGCTAATTTATTCTTTAAAGAAATAGTATGTTTTCATGGATTGCCTAGAACAATAGTAAATGATAGGAATGTTAAGTTCTTAAGTCATTTTTAGCGTTCTTTGTGGAACAAGTTAGGAACTAAACTCTTGTTTTCTACTGTTGCATTTCTTTAAATGGATAGACAAACTGAAATAGTTAATAGAACATTTACTACTTTGTTACATGCTATCATTCAAACACATATTAAGTTTGCATCTAATAAGAATATTCATTCTACTATGACTTATTCTCTTTTTGAAGTTGTGCATGGCTTTAATCCTTTAACTTCTTTGGATATCTTACCTTTGCCTACAAATAAACATCCTAATTTGGATGGGGAGCATAAGGCATATTTTGTTAGAGTTTTGCATGCCAAGGTTCAAGCTAACATAGACAAAAAGAATGAGCAATATGCAAAGCAAGCCTATAAGGGGTGTATTAAGGTTGTTTTAAAACTTGGAGATTAGTTTTGGGTTCATTTGTGTAAGGAGAGTTTCCTATTCACAGGAAATCTAGGTTACAGCATAGAGGAGATAGACCTTTTCAAGTGTTAGAAAGGATCAATATAATGCCTACAAGCTAGATTTTGGCAAACAACTATGATAATGTGAGTGCTACCTTTAATGTTATTGATTTATTTGTATCATTGAGGTAATTTAAGGATGAATCCTTTTGAAGAGGGAGGGAATAATGGAGAACAACTTGCATAAACACCTATTTCCAACCATTCTGGTGATCTTTTGAAAAGAATTAAGGTCCAATGACTAGGACAAAAACTAAATGCATGAAGCAAGCTTTGTAAGTATTAATCATGGAAATGCAAGCAAAGGAGGTTACTCAAGATAAATTAGATGCATTGCCAAGATTGCTCATTTTTCTACATTATGTTGAGGTTGAAAAAGGCCGATGAATAAAGCTAAGAGCCTAATTCACATGTTCAAGATGAATGGAGCCCAAGTTGCATGTATACAAAGGCCTATAGTTTAGACTTTAGATTTCTAATTTTTTTAATAAAAATCTGACCTTCCAATTTTTAATTTGTTTAGATAATTCCTAATCAGATTGTGATAAGGTGTAGACTTTATTATCATTTACTAATATTAGAATTGTGTTTAAGAGTTTTTGTTTAGATAAGTTATAATCAGATTAGGATAAGGAGTAGACTTTATCCTTATTGATTAGGATTGTCCTTGTTTAGTTAGGACTATATAGATTTTAGGCTTTTATAAGGTTGTCTCATTCATGCAATTCGGCATATTGGAATAGAAAAAAATATCTTGAGAGTTTTTTCCCTTGTGAGAACTTCTTCTTTGTTCTTTAAACAAGAACTCAAATTGATCTTATCAAGGTAAATTGTGGTTGTCAAGATTCTTATGACTTTGGTTCTCATCAGTAGGTTTGATTAGGGTCAATTCTTTTTGTTTGATTTTTAATATGATCTGAGGGGTTTAATTCCATCCAATCGAGTTTTGGGTTATGTTTTGAGCCTAAGGATAACATTAATTAATGCTTTGGTGTTGCAAGAAAAGCTATTCATTCCATCATTTTCCAATAAATCAAAGTTCATCCCCCAAATGAGATGAACATGGATTCTCATAATAAAGTACATTCCATTCATGATTGGTATAGAATCTTCCTTAGGATACACCATATAGATGCTTGATTTCACAAAGAAACTTTTGATTCCACTAATTTCCTTGGAAATAAAGTTCATCCACCAAATGACACGAACTTAGATTCTTGTAATAATCTCAATTTCTTTCATGATTAGGTACCATAAACATGTTCTCTTCATTGGTATAAATGATATTGATGCTTTGGTTTGCAAGAAAAGCTTTTCATTCTATCATTTTTGTAAAGCCAAAGCTAGTCTCTTAAATGAAATGAACATGAATCTTCATAGTAATCTCCATTTCGTTCATGATTGGGATGCAAAAACACATTCTCCTTCTTCATCTCATGACATTGATGGTTTGGTTCATAAGAAAACTTTTGTTTTCAACATTTCCCCTTGAAATAAAATTTGTCCCCCAAATGAGACAAACATAGGTTCTCATAATAATCTCCATTTCACTCATAATTGGATTACAAAAACACATTCTCTTCCCAAGGACACACTATATTCATGCGTTGGTTTTGCAAGATAACTTTTGTTTCTCCTATTTTCCTTAGAAATAAAGTTTGTTCGTCAAATCAGACAAACTTGCATTCTTGTAATAATCCCCATTCCTTTCATGCTAAGGCATCATAAACACATTTTTGTTATTAAGATACATGATATTGATGCTTTGGTTTTGCAAGAAAAACATTTCATTCCATTATTTTCCAAATATCAAAGTTCATCCTTTAAACGAGATAAACATGGGTTCATGGAATAATCTCCATTTGTTTCATGATTGGGATACAAAAAGATGTTCTCTTCCTCGATATACATGATATTAATGGTTTGGTTTCACAAGAAAGCTTTTGTTTCCACTATTTTCCTTAGAAATAAAGTTCGTCAACCAAATGTGATTAACTTTTGTTTCCTTCAATTTTCCTTAAAAATAAAGTTCATCCACCAAATGAGATGAACATGGATTCTCATAATGATGTCCATTATTTTCATGATTAGGCATCTTAAATATGTTCTCTGTATTGGGATACACGATATTGATGCTTTAGCTTTGCAAGCTTTCTTTCCACCATTTTCTATTAAATCAAAGTTCATCCCCTAGATGAGATAAACTTCAATTCTCATAATAATCCCCATTTCATTCATGACTGGGATACAAAAACACGTTCTCTTCTTTGGATACACCATATTGATGCCTTGGTTTCACAAGAAAACTCTTATTTCCACCATTTTTCTTAGAAATAATGTTCGTTCACCTATATGAGATAAACTTGGATTGTTGTAAAAATCTTCATTAATTTTCATGATTAGTCATAATAAACACATTCTCTTCATTAGCATACATGATATTGATACTTTGGTTTCGCAAGAAAACTTTTGTTGCCACCATTTTCTTATAAATAAAGTTCACCCACTGAATGGGAGAAACTTGGATTCTGATAATAATCTCTATTATTGTCATGATTTGGCACCATAAATGCATTCTCCTTGTTGGGATACACAATATTGATGCCTTGGTTTGCAAGAAAAACTTTTCATTCTACCATTATCTAGTAAATTAAAGTTAGTCCCCTAAATAAGAGGAATATGGATTCTCATATAATCTCCATTCTTTTCATTATTGGGATACAAAAACGCATTCTCTTCTTTAGGGTACATGATATTGATGCTTTGGTTTTGTAGGAAAAGCCTTTCACTCTACCATTTTCCATTAAGATAATGTTTGTCACCCAAAGGAGATGAACATAGATGCTCATAATAATCCATGTTTTATTCATGATTAGGATCAAAAACCCATTCTTTTCCTTGGGATACACTATATTAATGCCTTAGTTTTGCAAAAAAAAAAAAAGTTTTGATTCCACCAATTTCCCATAGAAATAAAGTTTATCCACTAAATGAGATAAACCTAGATTCTTCTAACAACCTCCATTCCTTTCATTCTTAGGCATAATAAACACATTCTCTTCACTGAGATACATGATATTGATACTTTGGTTTTGCAAGTCCACCAATTTCCTTAGAAATAAAGTTCATCCACTAAATGAGATAAACCTAGATTCTTGTAATAATCTCCATTCCTTTCATTATTAGGCACAATAAACACATTCACTTCATTAAGATACATGATATTGATACTTTGGTTTCGCAAGAGAAGCTTTTTATTCCACCATATTTTGTAAAATGAATGTTCATCCTTTAAATAAGATGAATGTGGATTCTTGTAATAATCTCCATTTCTTTCATGATTAGGATGTAAAAGCAAATTTTTCTTCTTAAGATTCATGAAATTGATGGTTTGGTTTTGGAAGAAAATTTTTTGTTTCTAGCATTTTCCCTTGAAGTAAAGTTTTTCCCCCAAATAAGGCAAACATGAGTTCTCGTAATTATCCCTATTCCATTCATGATTGGGACAAAAAAGCATGTTTCTTTTCCATGGGATAAGCATATTGATGCCCTAATTCTACAAGAAAACTTTGGTTTCCACCATTTTCTTTAGAAATAAAGTTCATCGACTAAATTAGACATACTTGGATTCTTAAAATAATCTTTATTCCTTTCATGATTAGGCATAACAAACATGTTTTCTTCATTGGGTTGCATGATATTGATGCTTTGATTTTGCGAGAAAAGCTTTTCATTCCACCAATTTTTTGTAAAATTAAAGTTTGTCCCTTAAATAGGATGAACATGAATTCTTGTAATAATCTTCATTCCTTTCATGATTAGGATATAGAAACACATTCTTTTTTTTGGGACGCACAATATTGATGGTCTGGTTTAGCAAGAAAACTTTGGTTTAAACTACTTTCTTTAGAAATAAAGTATGTTTACCAAATGAGATGAACTTGGATTCCTATAAAAATTTCTATTATTTTCATGATTAGTCACAAGATAATGTTTTCTACATTGGGATACGTGATAGTTTTCGCTTTGGTTTCATAAGAAAACTTTTGTTGCCACCATTTTCTTATAAATGAAGTTCATCCAAAAATTAAGAACAACTTGGATTCTCATAATAATTTCCATTATTTTTATGATAAGGCATCATAAACGTGTTCTCCAAATTGGAT
Organism: Adansonia grandidieri; assembly: GCA_038382065.1. NCBI lineage: Eukaryota > Viridiplantae > Streptophyta > Magnoliopsida > Malvales > Malvaceae > Adansonia > Adansonia grandidieri. The sequence goes on from JBBYHK010000005.1 coordinate 4,857,084, forward strand.
ACATGGTATTAATGCTTTGCTTTTGCAAGAAAAGCTTTTCATCCACTATATTGTAGTAAATCTAAGTTCATCCAACAAATGAGACGGATATGGATTCTCGTAATAATTTCCATTCCTTTCATGATTAGGATGCAAAAAAAAAAAATTCTTCTTCTTAGGATGCATGACATTGATGGTTTGATTTTGCGAGAAAAATTTTTGTTTTTTCAGCATTTTCCTTTGAAATAAAGTTCATCCCCTAAATAAGACAAACATGGATTCTCACAATTATCTCTATTATGTTCATGATTGGGATACAAAAGCACGTTCTCTTCCTTGAGATATGTTCTATTTATGGTTTGGTTTTGTAAGAAAGCCTTTTGTTTCCACCATTTTCCTTAGAAATAAGGTTCGCCCACCAAATCAGACAAACATAAATTCTTAAAATAATCTCCATAGCTTTCATGATTGGCACTATAAACATGTTCTCTTCATTGGGATACACGATATTAATGCTTTGGTTTTGCAAGAAAAGCTTTTCATTCCACCATTTTTTTTGTAAAATCAAACTTTGTTTCTCAAATGAGATGAACATGGATTCATGATAATCTCCATTCTTTTCATGATTGGGATACAAAAAACACATTCTCCTTCTTGGGATGCACAACATTAATGTTTTGGCTTCGCAAGAAAACTTTTGTTTCCACCACTTTCCTTAAAAATAAAGTTCGTTCACTTAATGAGATAAACATAGATTCCCGTAAAATTCTCCATTATTTTCATGATTTGTCACAATATCATGTTTTCTACATTAGAATACACGATACTTTGTTTTCACAAGAAAACTTTTGTTGACACCATTTTCTTATAAATGAAGTTCATCTAACAAATGAGAGCAACTTCAATTCTCATAATGATCTCCATTACTTTTATGATAAGGCACCATAAACACATTCTCCTCATTAGGATACATAGTATTGATGCTTTGGTTTTGCAAGAAAAACTTTTCATTCCATAATTTTCCAGTTAATCAAAGTTTGTCACCAAATAAGACGAACATGGATTTTTGTATAATCTTCATTCTTTTCATGATTAGGATACAAAAATGCATTCTCTTCCTTAGGATACACCATATTGATCCTTTGGTTTTGCAAGAAAATCTTTTCATTCTACTATTTTCCATTAAATCAAAGTTGGTCCCCAAAATGATGCAAACATTGATTCTCATAATAATCCCTGCTCCATTCCTAATAGGGTACAAAATCTTCCTTGGGATAAACCATGTTAATCCCTTCGTTTTGCAAGAAAACTTTTGTTTCCACCATTTTCCATAGAAATAAAGTTCATCCACCAAAAGTGACGAACTTGGATTCTCGTAATAATATCCAATATTTTCTTGATTAGGAACCTTAAACACATTCTCTTCATTGGGATACACGATATTGATGCTTTTGCTTTGCAAGAAATGCTTTTCATTCCATAATTTTCCATTACATCAAAGTTTGTCCCCCAAATAAAATAAAGATGGATTCTCATAAAACTCTCTATTGCTTTTGTGATTAGGATAGAAAAAAACATTTTTGTGATTAGGATACAAAAAAACATTCTTTTTTTTAGCAGACATTATATTGGTGATTTGGATTTGCAAGAAAGCTTTTGCTTCCACCGTTTTCCTTAGAAAAAAGGTTCATCCATCAAATGATACGAGCTTGGATTCTCATATCAATCCCCATTACTTTCATGATCAAATACCTTAAACATATTCTCTTCATTAGTATACATGATATTAATGCTTTGGTTTTGCAAAAAAACCTTTTTATTCCACCATTTTTCATACATTCAAAGTTCGCTCCTTGAATGAGTCAAACATTGATTCTTATCATAATCTATATTTCTTTCATGATTGGGATACAAAAACACATTCTCCCCCTAGGATACATGATATTAATGCTTTGGTTTCACAACAAAACTTTTGTTTCCACCATTGTCCTTAGAAATAAAGTTTGTCCACCAAACAAGACAAACTTGGTTCTTGTAATAATCACCATTATTTTCATGGTTAGGCACCTTCATTAGGATACATGATTTTGATGCCTTGGTTTTGGAAGAAAAGCTCTTCATTCCACCATTATCTTTAAAATCAAAGTTTATTTCCTAAATGGGATAACCATGGATTTTTGTAATAATCCCTATTGCATTCTTGATTAGGATACAAAAACACATTTTTCTCCTTGGGATGCATGAAATTGATGCTTTTGTTTCGTAAGAAAAGTTTTGTTTTGCATTATTTTCCTTAGAAATAATGTTCGTCCACCAAATGAGATGAACTTGGATTCTCATAACAATCTCAACTATTTTCATGATTAGCCATCATAAACACATCATCTTCATTAGGATAAACGATATTGATACATCAGTCTTGCAAGAAAAGCTTTTATACAACCATTTTCCATTAAATCAAAGTTCATCCCCTAAATAAGATGAACTTCAATTCTTGAATCCCTATTTCATTCATGACTAGGATACAAAGTCATGTTCTCTTCCTTGGGTACATAATATTGATGCCTTGTTTTCATAAGAAAACTTCTGTTTCCATTTTCCTTAGAAATAAAGCTCATCCACCAACCAAGACAAACTTGGGTTCTCGTAAAAATCTCCATTATTTTCATGATTATGCAGCATAATCATATTATCTGCATTGGGATACATATTATTTATTCTTTAGTTTTGTAATAAAACTTTTTCCACCATTTTCCATAGGGATAAAGTTCTTCGTATACTAGTGAGACGAACTTGGATTCTCTTAATAATCTCTATTATTTGCATGATTAGGCACCATACAAATGTTTTCTTAATTAGTATGCACAATATTGATGTTTTGGTTTTGCTAGAAAAGCTCTTCATTCCACCATTTCCCATAATATCAAAGTTTGTCACCCAAATGAAACAAACATAAATTCTCATAATAACCTCTAGTCCTTTGTAGATTAGGATGCAAAAATATATTCTCCTCCTTGGGATACATGGCATTGATGCTATAGTTTCATAGGGGAACTTTTGTTTTCACCATTTTCATTAGTAAAAAAGTTCATCCATCAAATTAAACGAACTTAGATTCTCGTAATAATCTCATTATTTTCAAGATTAGGCACCTTAAACATGTTTTCTTCATTAGGATACATGGTATTGATGCTTTGGTTTCACAAGAAAATCTTTTCATTTCACTATTTTCCATAAAGTCAAAGCTTGTCCCCGAAATGAAATGAACATGGATTCTTATAATACTCTCCATTTGTTTCCTGATTTGGATACAAAAGCACATTCTCCTCCATGGTATGCATAGTAATGACGGTATGATTTTGCAAGAAAACTTTTGCTTCCACCATTTTCCTTAAAAATAAAGTTCACCTACCAAATGAGATGAACTCGAATTCTCATAATAATTTGCATTAAGTTCTTGTTCAGGCACCATAAACAGATTATTTTCCTTGGGATGCACATTATTAATTCTTTAGTTTCGTAAGAAAACTTTTGCTTCCCCACTTTCCTTAGAAATTGAGTTCATCCACCAAATAAACGAACTTGTGTTCTCATTATAATCACCATTATTTTCATGATTAGGCACCTAAAACATGTTCTCTTTACATCATATTGATGCCTTTGCTTTGGAAAAAAAGCTTCTCATTCCACCATTTTCTATAAAATCAAAGTTCAACTCCAAATGAGGTGAACAAGGATTCTTGTAATGATCCCCATTCCATTCTTGATTGGGATACAGAAATACTCCTTGGGATACATGATATTGATGCCTTGGTTTTGCAGCAAACTTTGGTTTCCACCATTTTCCTTAGAAATAATGTTCATCCACCAAAAGAGATGAACTTGGATTCTTGTAAAAGTCTCCATTATTTTCATGATTAGTCAAATAAATATGTTCTCCTTATTGGGATAAATGATATTTATGCATTGGTTTCACAAGAAAACTTTTGCTGCTACCATTTTCTTATAAATAAAGTTCATCCACCAAATGAGAGTAACTTAGATCCTCATAATAATCTCTATGATTAGGAACTATAAACGCATTTCCTCATTGGTATACATGATATTGATGCTTCAATTTTGTGAAAAAAAACTTTTCGTTCCACCATTTTCCATAAAATCAAAGTTCATCCCCCTAATGACACAAACATGGATTCTTGTAATAATTTTCACTCCTTTCATGATTGTGACATATACACCATATTAAAGGCTGATTTCATAAGAAAATTGCTCCTTCCACCATTTTACTTAGAAATGAAGTTCATCCACCAAATGAGATGAACTTGGATTTTCATAAAAAGCTTCATTATTTTCATGATTAGTCAAAATAAACACATTGTCTTTATTAGGATATATGATTTTAATGCTTTGTTTCGCAAGATAACTTTCGTTGCTGCCATTTTCTTTTAAATAACATTCATTCGCCAAATGAAAGCAGCTTAGATTCTCATAATAATTTTTATTATTTTCATGATAAGGCACCATAATGCATTTCTTTATTGGTATACACGCTATTGATGCTTTGATTTTGTAAGAAAAGCTTTTCAATCCACCATTTTTCATAAAATCAAAATTTATCACCCAAATAAGATGAAAATGGATTCATGTAATAATCTTCATTCCTTCCATGATTAAGATACAAAAACACATTCTCCTATTTGGGATACACAATATCAATGCTTTGGTTTCACAAGAAAACATTTGTTCCCACCATTTTCCTTAGAAATAAAGTTCATCCACCAAATAAAACAAACTTGGATTCTTATAGTAATCACCATTAGTTTTATGATTAGGCACTTTAAATACGTTCTTCTCATTATGATGCACGATATTGATGCTTTATTTTGCAAGAAAAACTTTTCATTCCATCATTTTCTAAAAAATCAAAGTTCATCCCCTAAATGAGATGAACATGGATTCTCGTAATAATCTCATTTTCCTTCATGATTGGGACATAAAAGCATGTTCTCCTATTCGGGATATACTATATTGATGCTTTGGTTTTGCAAGAAAGCTTTTGTTTCTCCCATTTTCCTTAAAAATAAAGTTCATCCACCAAGTGATATGAACTTGGATTTTCATAAAGATATCCATTATTTTCATGATTAGTCACAATAAACATGTTCTCTTCATTAGGGTACATGATACCGATACTTTGGTTTCAGAAGAAACCTTTTTTTTGCCACCATTTTCATATAAATAAAGTTCATCCACCAAATGAGAGCAACTTGGATTCTGATAATAATCTCTATTTTTTTCATGATTAGGCACCATAAATGATTTCTTCATTAGCATACATGATATTGATGCTTTGATTTTGCAAGGAAAGGTTTTTATTCCATCATATTCCATAAAGTCAAAATTTGACCCCAAATAAGGCAAACATGGATTCTCAGAATAATCCCTATAGTTTCATTATTGGGATACAAAAACACATTGTCATGTTTGGGATACACAATATTGACTCTTTTTTTTTTGTAAGAAAATTTTTGTTTCTAACATTTTTCCTTACAAATAAAGTTCATCCACTTGAAATAAACTTTGGTTCTCATGATAATCTCCATTATTTTCATGATTAGGCACCTTAAATACATTCCCCTTATTGGGATAATGATACTGATGCTTTGGTTTTGCAAGAAAAGCTTTTCATTCTACCATTTCCCATAAAATCAAAGTTTGTCTCCCAATTGAGATGAACATGGCTTCTCATAATAATCTCCATTTTTTTTATGATTAGGATACAAAAACATGTTCTCCTCATTGGTATACATGATTTAATGGTTGGTTTTGTAAGAAAACTTTTGTTTCCACCAACTTCCCTAAAAAAATAGTTCATCCACCAAATGATACAAACTTTGATTCTCGTAATAATCTCTATTACTTTCAAGATTAGGCACCATAAACACGTTCTCTTCCTTAGGATACATGTTATTAATTCTTTAGTTTTTGTAAGAAAACTTTTTGTTTCCACTGTTTTTCGTAGAAATAAAGTTTATCCACCAAATGAAACAAACTTGGGTTCTCATAATAATCACCATTATTTTCTTGATTAGGCACCTTAAACATGTTCTTTCATCGGGATACGTGATATTAGTGCTTTGATTTTGGAAGAAAAGCTTTTCATTCCATTATTTTTTGTAAATCAAAGTTCACCTCCTAAATGGGACAAACATGGATTCTTGTAATAATCTCCATTCTATTCCTGATTTGGATACAAAAACATGTTGTCTTCCTTGGGATACATGACATTGAAGCTTTGGTTTCATAAGAAATCTTTTGTTTCCATCATTTTCCTTAGAAATAAAGTTCATCGACAAAATAAGACAAGCTTTGATTGCCGTAATAATCTCCATTATTTTCATGATCAGGCACCTTAAACACATTCTCTGCATTGGGATACATGATATTGATGATTTGACTTTGCAAGAAAAACTTTTCATTCCACCATTTTCCATTAAATCAAAGTTTGTCCCCTAAATGAGATGATCATCTATCCTCATAATAATCCTTCTTTCATTCATGACTAGATACAGAAACACATTCTATTCCTTAGGTACACCATATTGATGCCTTGGTTTTGATAGAAAACTTTTCTTTCCACCATTTTCCTTAGAAAAAAAGTTTGTCCACCAAATAAGGTGAACTTGGATTCACATAAAAATCTCCTTTACTTTCATGATTAATCACAAGAAACATGTTCTTTACATTGGGATACATGGTGTTGATGCTTTGGTTTCACAAGAAAACTTTTGTGGCCACCATTTTCTTATAAATAAAGCTCATCCACCAAATGAGAATGACTTGGATTCACATAATAATCTCTATTATTCTTATGATTAGGCACCATAAATGTGTTTCCTCATTGGTATAGATGACACTGATGCCTTGGTTTTACAAGAAACGCTTTTCATTCCACCATTTTCCATAAATCAAAATTCATTCGCCAAATGAGATGAACTTGTATTCTCATAATAATCTCCATTCCTTTCATGATTGGGATACAAAAACACATTCTTATGTTTGGGCTACACCATAGGATGCTTTGGTTTTGCAAGAGAACTTTTTGTTTCCACCACTTTTCTTAGAAATAAAGTTCATCCATTAAATGAGTTGAACTTGGATTCTTATATTAATCTCTATTATTTTCATGATTAGGCACCTTAAACATGCTCTCCTAATTGAGATACACGATATATATGCTTGCTATTGCAAGAAAAGCTTTTCATTTCACCATTTTCCATAAAATCAAAGTTCATCACCCAAATGAGTTGAACATGGATTCTCATAATAATCTCCAGTCCCTTTATGATTGGGATACAAAAACACATTATCCTCCTTGGGATACACAATATTGATGCGATGGATTCATAAAGAAAACTTTTGTTTCCACCATTTTCCTTATAAATAAAGTTCATCCACCAAAGGGGATGAACTTGGATTTTCATAATAATCTCTTGTACTTTTGTGACTAGGCACTATAAACACATTCTCTTTATGGGATGCGTGATACTAATGCCTTGATTTTGCAAGAAGAGCTTTTCATTTTGTTATTTCCCTAGAGATAAAGTTCATCCACCAATTAAGCAAACTTGGATTGTCATACTAATCTTTATTATTTTCATGATTACGCAGCATAATCATGTTCTTTACATTGGGATACACATTATTTATTCTTTAGTTTTGTAATAAAACTTTTTCCACCATTTTCCATAGAGATAAAGTTTGTACACCACTGAGACGAACTTGGATTCTCTTAATAATCTCCATTATTTTCATGATTAGGCACCATAAACACGTTTTCTTCATTAGTATGCACAATACTGATGCTTTGGTTTTTGTAGAAAAGCTCTTCGTTCGACTATTTCCTATAAAATCAAAGTTTGTCACCTAAATGAGACAAACATGAATTCTCATAATAATCTCCACTCCTTTCTTGATTAGGATACAAAAACATATTCTCCTCCTTGGGATACATGGAATTGATACTTTAGATTCACAGGAAAACATTTGTTTCCACCATTTTCATTAGAAAAAAAAGTTCATCCACCAAATTAGATAAACTTGGATTCTCATAATAATCTCATTATTTTCAAGATTAGGCACCTTAAACATTTTTTTTTGTTGGGATACATGATATTGATGCTTTGGTTTTGCAAGAAAATCTTTTCATTCCACCATTTTCCATAAGTCAAAGATCGTCCCTGAAATGAAACAAACATGGATTCTTATAATACTCTCCATTTATTTCATGATTAGGATACAAAAGCACATTCTCCTCCATGGTATGCATGGTAATAATGGTATGATTTTGCAAGAAAACTTTTGTTTCCACCATTTTCCTTAAGTTCACCTGCCAAATGAGATAAGCTCAGATTCTCATAATAATCTGCATTATGTTCTTGTTTAGGCACCATAAACACATTCTTTTCCTTGGGATGCGCATTATTAGTTCTTTAGTTTTTTAAGAAAATTTTTGCTTTCTACATTTTCCTTAGAAATTGAATTCTTCCACTAAATAAACGAACTTAGGTTCTCATTATAATCACCATTATTTTCATGATTAGGCACCTTAAACACTTCTCTTCACATCATATTGATGCCTTTGCTTTGGAAGAAAAGCTTTTCATTCCATAATTTTCCATAAAACTAAAGTTCAACTCCAAAATGAGGTGAACAAGGATTCTCGTAATGATCCCTATTCCATTCTGATTGGGTTATAGAAATACGTTCTTCTTCTTAGGATACATGATATTGATGCTTTTGTTTCATAAAAGAACTTTTGTTTCTACCATTTTCCTTAGAAGTGAAGTTCATCCATTAAATGAGATGAACTTTGATTCTTATAATAATCTCCATTATTTTTATCATTAGGCACCTTAAACATATTCTCTACATTGGGATACATGATATTGATGCTTTCACTTTGCAAGAAAACCTTTTCATTCCACTAGTTTCTGTTAAATCAAAGTTCATCCCCTAAATAAGACAAACTTTAATCCCAATTTCATTCATGACTGGGACATAAAAACATATTCTCTTTATTGGGTACACCATATTGATGCCTTGGTTTTGCAAGCAAACTTTGTTTCTACCATTTCCCTTAGAAATAATGTTCATCCACCAAAAGAGATGAATGTAGATTCTCATAAAAGTCTCCATTATTTTCATGATTAGTCAAATAAACATGTTTTCCTCGTTGGGATCAATAATATTGATGCATTGGTTTCACAAGAAAACTTTTGTTGCAACTATTTTCTTATAAATAAAGTTCATCCACCAAATGAGCGCAACTTGGATTCTCATAATAATCTCTATTATTTTCATGATTAAGAACCATAAACGCTTTTCTTTATTGGTATACATGATATTGATGCTTCAGTTTTACAAGAAAAGCTTTTCATTCGATCATTTTCCATAAAATCAAAGTTCATCCCCCAAATGACACAAACATGAATTCTCATAATAATCTTTATTTCTTTCATGATTAGGACATATACACCATGTTGAAGATTGATTTCATAAGAAAATTGCTCTTTCCATAATTTTCCTTAGAAATGGAGTTCATCCACCAAAAGAGATGAACTTGGATTCTCATAAAAGTCTCCATTATTTTCATGATTAGTCAAATAAACATGTTCTCCTCATTGGGATAAATGATATTGATGCATTGGCTTCACAAGAAAACTTTTGTTGCCATTATTTTCTTATAAATAAAGTTCATCCACCAAATGAAGGCAACTTGGATGCTCATAATAATCTTTATTATTTTCATGATTAGGCACCATAAATGCATTTCTTCATTGGTATACATGATATTGATGCTTTGATTTTGCAAGAAAAGCTTTTCATTCCACCATTTTCCATGAAATTAAAATTTATCCTCTAAATGAGACAAAAATGGATTTGCGTAATCGTCTTCATTCCTTTTATGATTAAGATACAGAAGCACATTCTCCTGTTTGGGATATATGATACCGATGCTTTGATTTCACAAGAAAACATTTGTTTCCAACATTTTTCTTAGAAATAATGTTCGTTCACCAAATGAGAGAAACTTGGATTCTTATAGCAGTCACCATTATTTTCATGATTAGGCACTTTAAATACGTTTTTATCATTGCGATGCACGATATTGATGCTTTATTTTGCAAGAAAAGCTTTTCATTTTACCACTTTTCAAAAAACCAAAATTCATCCCCTTAATGAGATGAACATGGATTCTCTTAATAATCTTATTTTTTTTCATGATTAGGACATAAAAACATGTTCTCTTACTTGGAATACACCATATTGATGCTTTGGTTTTGCAAAAAAAGTTTTGCTTCGCCCATTTTCCTTAGGAATAAAGTTCATCCACCAAGTGATATGAACTTGAATTTTCATAAAAATCTCCACCATTTTCATGGTTGGTCACAATAAACACATTCTCTTCATTAGGGTACACGATATTGATACTTTGGTTTCAGAAGAAAAGATTTGTTGCCTCCATTTTCATATAACCAAATGGAAGCAACTTGCATTCTCATAATATTCTCCATTTTTTCATGATTAGGCACCATATGATTTTGTAGACACCTTATTTTGTTCGAGCCAATTTTTGGCATCCTAGAAGTTAGGTAAAAGATGATAAAATCAAAAAATAGAAATAAAACTATGATCAGATTTAAACAATTTAAAGCCCAAACAATTAATGACAAAGGTCACTTTCACAAGATATATGATTGTAAGAGGGTGGCAAGCATATCATCAGCTGAGAGGTTGTTGAAGCATTTTTGCTTTCTTTCTGATCAATATAGAACCATGAGAAGAAAACCAGCTGAGCATGGTACTTAGAGATGCTCCCTGGTCTAGGAGAGAAAAATAAAAAAATGCCTTTGCCTTTTCTCCTAAAGGCATTGGCTGAGCATTAGATTAAAAGGAAGCACTTTCAGCTATTTGAAGAGGACTTTTTCCCATTTATAAGAAAAAAAGGCTCTCTCCTATCTAAATGAAAAAACTCTCTTAGCCATAAAAAAAAAACTTTCAGCTATCAAAGAAGCTCTCCAGCAATCTCAAAAACCTCTTTATCTATCCCTATAAATCCTCTATCAACTCCAACTCCAATAACTCACCAAAATATTATTCCATTTCCTTTCAACCTTAACTAACCTCCATTCCCGTAGCTCCCTAAAAGCACCACTAGAACACCTTCAAAAACTCAACCTATCATATACTTTCATCCTTAAAACACCCCATCAGCAACCATATTACCCAAAAGCTTTTTCCTTTAACCTTTTTCTTGCTAAACAATACTAAAAAGAGGGAAGGAACTGTGCTTAAAGTTACTACTTTAAAAAAGGAAGAAACTTTAAGCTTTTGCTAGTATATTTTTTACCTTGTTCTATATATTTTCTATTTTGATCATTCATTTCATTTTAGTAAGCCTTTCAATCTACCATGACCCTCCCAATACTCTTATGTATCTTTGTTGCCTTGGTTTTGGTAGTCTTGAGATTGATGATCCTCTTGACACCTTGGTGTTGTTAGCTATATAAACTCACCATGCTTCATTTTCATCATCATATAACTTCTTTTCATGCATATTTTGACATGTTCCATTCATATTCACATATCTATTTAATATTTAAATGGTCACGTTAATGTGTCTTAGGTATGTTCAAATATTTTTCTCATGCTTTAAGGAGGCTCATGAAATAAAAATGCTGTCTTGACAACTCCAACATCCATTCCTTTGTGTAAACATGATTATATCATCTCCATGCACCCTATTTGTCATCTTCTTGCATCTATATCAACTATTTCCATGTCAAAATGTCATCTTTGCATGTTTGCATGTTTAATCCATGTTTATCTTTGTAGGTGCTATATTTTGTTCATGAAATCTCCATTAAAATGCTTGCTTATTTCTTACAAACTAATTTTTAGAAACATCCCCAAGTTAAGTTCGTGTCACCTTCAATAGATAAAGAGTAGCATGGACTTAATGTTTCATTAAATTGGTCTCCAAATCTTAGGGGCAAATCAACATTTTAGCTCTTAAATCATAGTGAAATAAGTTCATTTTCAAAAGAAAAAAAATTTTTTTTAGTATTAATCCTTGACCTTAAGTCTTGTGTTCCTTTTGGTGACATGATTAATGGGTTGATCCATTATCCTAAACTACTTTGGGATTATATAATGAACTTGTGAAGACCGTGTTACTTTCTGTCATGGACATTTGGACATCCTAGACTCGAGTTTATCTTCGAAAAACCAAAATATCAAATAATCCCCTTATTTTTGAACCATAAAATATTTCCTCTGATTTTCTATTATTTTTCCTTTAGAGGGCATCAATTGCCTTTCTAATGGTGTCTTATTTGCCTTTAGATCATCCCGGATAAGGGAGTTATGTTTTTCAAACCTTTACTATCTGAAACCCTTAGAACCAGCATGCAATATTCTGTTTGGGCCATTTTGGCCTATCAGATGATTTTTACGAAATTTTTAAATATTTTTTCCAAGAAGTTCACAAAATTCCTTTTTCAAAAAAGGTACTATGTATAATCTAATGATCCCGGATAAGCTTGGAATGATTTTTCGAAATCCATCATGCCCTTTTAATTGTACATGCTGCTAGTGCTGAGATGAACCTAAATTAGAAAATTAATTCTACCCAGAAAGTGATTTTCTAGAATTTTTGAAATATTTTTATATTGAACCTTGTTGAGTTACCTTTTTAACGGTATCTCATTTACCCTTTGAACATTTCGGATGTACCTAAAAAAATACGGGAATAGAGGGGACATAATGTTGCCCCTCATTTTCAACCTAATTTTTGAATCTTCTTTTATCAAGATGTTCAGATGTCTTAAACTGCGTCCGGTTGATTCCCCCACAACATCAGCCCCTTTTGACTCGAATCAAAGTTAAAATTCAAAAAAAATAGATTTCATGTTAAAATTTTCACTAGTGGGATATACTCTAACTTCATTGCTCTAAAGGGGATACTCCAACCCCATTTTTAATTAAAAAATTTAAATTTTCTCTTTGTTCCTATATATTTTCGTAACTTTGGGGATACTCTAACTCCATTACTCAAAGAGGATACTCTAACCCCATTTTTCCAATTAAAAAAACTCAGATTTCCATTTTCCAAAACTTCATGCATTGAAGAGAATTATATCTAAATAGAGACCAAATTGAGCTGATTTAACTGAGACCAAAGTGAGACATAGTTAGTACGTACCAATTTCAGGCATCATGGCAATGCTAGTTCTTCTTCGCATGTAACCAACTCCCAAACCCTACCAACGAATCTCTGAACTTTGTAGACCTTGAAATCCATGTTTCAAGTTTCATAACTCATAATATTATTTTCAATAGGTATCTAATCTTGCCTAGCCTAAAAGGATCAACGGTGATTCGATGTTTATGGCCACTTTGTGGTGGCCATTCGAGACTAGTTGGATAAGCAACTCGTCTGATGGTCCTTATACCCTTCACATTTTCACGCATAATCCAAATCCCAATTAAGAGATAGCTCAAAGGCTTGACCACAACCAACCATCGGTTATTTTGAGTCGAGCATGCTATGCCCTTTGGATTGTCCAAAGTTTTAAAGGTCAAGCACGTGGTGACAGCATGGCAACTCCATTAGGGATCATTTTTTAGAGTTAGGCCTATAACTAGCTATTTTTAACTCGGTTCTTGATTTTTTAGTCTGCATAATTATTTAGATATAATTTTCCTTTATTTTTGCCTACTAATCTTTATTGTTTATGTTTTTGTTCTATGATTGTTAGGGATAATTCAAGCCTAAATAAATATTGGTTTCAGTAAATATGGTAATTTGGGAGTGAAACAAAAAGGTTTGATTATTTCCCCAACATATACCATGCACTTGCATTTGTACTAGGTTCTCACCAAACACCATGGTATGGTTACTATCCTAATTATTAGGAGGAAGTGAGCATCAACCTTCATGAGTAACCCTCCGTATAGGCATGGTAAGACTTTTGGGGATGTAAATTACCTATGTCTCTCGTGAGTACCCTTCTGCACTTGCATAGGGAAATACATCCACCAGATCAAACTTGTTCTGCCAAACCAGTGATAGGCCTAGGATCGGGGTGCCTTGACTGTCCTTAACGGAAGAAGAAGCAATTTGGATACCAAAATAGGTGTAAACTTAAACCCACATAGTGAACCCTACAAGCTAAACCATGTCAAACCATACAGTTTGCTGCTAGAATAACCTAGAGAGTAGGATTACTCGAGGAAACACTTCTTACCCTTACTCCTATATACTGTGGTTATATGAGTGATAATAGGGAACATTGTCACCCATATTTGTTATTTTTATTTTCATGATTATTTCTTCAGGACATGCTGTTAGGTACAATGACAAGTCCACTTTGATAAATGGGTGATGACAAGCGAAAGCCATTACCTGCAATGCCATTTTTCGGTCATCATGTTGTTTGAATGATGGCTTAACATGTATTCACCATAGATGTTGATGAACAAATGTCACCACTTAATTGGTTGATCTTGTCTTTACGAGGTATTGTGTCACCTTACTAAAAAGTGATTTTAACCCAAACTTGCCATTAAGCTATCTGTTTGTTGTTAATTGTCGTGTTCGCTCTTAGGCATCGTACGCATACTCCGAGGTCATTTTTGTGATTTATTTTTGTTGCTTCTCTTCTTCTAACCAATATTCTCTAACCCTGTATTACCTTACTGTTTCACGTATCATTTCTTACATCAAACATATAGAGACATTTGCATGGGGCAATGGTGAACGAACACTATAGTGCCCATAGAACCTTCACTCTATCAGCATTATATTTCCTTGATACGTTTTGAGGCATAATTCATCCATTCTACCATGGCTAGTGCTATAGGGATGCAGCATGGTGCATCTCATACATTCCATCTATCACTACTAAGATTATTTGCAATCCTAGAGGAAGACTTCCATGATAACATTTTCATGCTCATGACATCTTTTCATACCTTACATTAACATCTTTATTGCACTCATTTACATACATACATATATACTTCCATGCTGAATTCATGAACCTGAGGTGTAGAGTGGTGGCTTGCATGAGCACTAGAACTTTTCTAAAAGAACCTTCATTGTTTTGTGAGAGGTATTAAAGGAAGACTGACATTGTTAATCATGGGAGATGAGTACTTGACTAGAATTGAGAGGTTGGAGCTCATGCATAAAGAAGACCAAGAGCGCATGCTTGATAAAAATGAGGAATTGCAAGCCCAGATAGCCATGTTGATGAAGATGGTATCAACCTTTATGGAAAAAAAATGGTAAGCTAGTATAACTAACATTAGAAAAAGGTCGACAAATTCTAAAGATCACTTAACTTATGGCACTAAAGTTAGACCTACCTAAGAGGAACCAGTCTAGGAGCAACAACCTCACATAACACCAATCCTATTGACACACCCAATTATCCACATGAATCTAGCTGTAGCATCTACGCATTCTAGATTTCATAGGGTAAGTACTAAATTTCTTCGACTCATCCATCATTGCTAGATCAAAATGACCCTATAGAGAAAAAGAACCTAAAGGCGTCTAACCTCTAAAAACTATAAAAGACCTCAACAAATACCAATAGCTAAAAAAAAGACTCAGTGCAATCAAAGAGAATGACAAATTCAAAATCATGAATGCCAAATCCCTAGGCTTGGTTTCTAACCTTATCATTCCACCCAAATTCAAGGTACCCGAGTTTGAGAAGTATAATGGGACCACAAATCTAACTGCCTATATCCGAATGCATTGCTAAAAGATGGTTGGGTATAAAAGGAATGAGAAACTTCTAATTCACTACTTCTAAGATAGCCTAACCAGAGTAGTAGCTAGGTGGTTTAATGAGTTGGAAAAAACTAAAATTAAACATGGGTTCATCTTGCTAGAGTTTTCTTGGACCAGTATAAGCATACTTCTGATTGGGTACCTGATAAGTTATCTTTAAGAAACATGGAGCAAAGCCTACTGAGACCTTCAAGCAATATGTCTAAAGATGGAGGGGAAAGGCCGTACAAGTACACCCACCATTAAATGAGAAAAAGATGATGACATACTTTATGGTGACACTACATTCCCTATTTTATGATAAGCTTATAGGGAATGCCACAAGGAACTTCGTTAATTTGATCATGTCCAGTGAAATGATCGAGAATGCAATCAAAAGTGGAAAATATGAGAAAGATGAGCTACTCCACACTAAAGAAAAGAAAATACCTACAGATGAAAAATAAAAGGTCCAAGCCTTAACCTTTGACAAGCAGTTGATAAAGGATTTTGCCTTTCACCATTCATTTGTCATAAGCCAAATTGTTCACCCTTTCAGGGGTAAACTTGCATCAAATTCATACTTGAGTTTTTACTCACTAGCATTGCTTTCAACGTACAGCTCAGTACCTATGACCTCAATTAGACTAACCTATCAGCTAAAAGGGTCAAGGGGTGTTCAGAAAAGATAGCATGGTAATCGAGATAGAACCCTTATAAAACCAATCCTGATATCATACATCAAATTGCTTCCCCAGCTTCTCCAAGATTGGTTAGTCACACCAGTTTACCTTGAACCTTTAAGGCAACCTTACTTAAAAAGTCATGACACCATTGCTTGCGATATCATAAAAGGTGCACGAGTCATTTTATAGAAAAATATGGGACTTTGAGAGAAAAGTGCAATGATTGATAGAAGCAGGGCAGGTAGATCTTGATCAACTATGAAACAGGATGTATGAACCTAAGACAATAGAAGGCATTCCAATTTAGCATGCTTCATGTTAAAAGCTTTTTTCTTTAAAATGTCTTCTTTCATGTTTTAAACTTTAAATAATTTATTTACTAAAAGCATGATATTAAGGTCTTAAAAATATTGGTGATTATTTATTCGTTATCTTGCTTTCAGGTTTCCATGCATTAAACTGATTAATCATATAACCAAAACCTTAGGGAATCAATTTTAAACCACGCCACATGACCACACTAGAGCCATCAAACAAGCAAAACCTTGACTTAGGCTAGGAATGATAAGAACCAATCCTTCAAAATTTATGAACTTCTTAAAAGCCAAACAAATGTGATATCCTCCTAGGACCCTATCATAAGTAATTTGATGTATATCAGGATTGTGTCAAAAACATCCACCTTCTTCTTGACAAAGTAAAACCCAAAGCTACTAAGCCATATCCTGAAAACTTTTCAAATCACATTTTGGGAGCTGCACCACCAAAGTAACCTACGTCTTCACCATAACCTCTTGGTCCCTTATTTCGATACCTCTAAACATCTTTCTTGAAACTCTCTTGCATCCCTACCATAACCTTGTTGGTCCCTTATTTTTCTCCCTTCATTTTGATACCTTGAAAAGCTTTTCTTGAAACATTTCTTGCATCCCTACAACAACCTCTTGATCCTTTGTTCTCTTATTTCATTTTCCTAGCTCTAAAAGCTATTCTCTAAACCTTTCTTATGTCCCTACCATGACCTCTTGGTCCCTAATTCTCCTCTTTCAAACTATGTCCCAAAGATCTTACTTAAGACACTTTTGAAGGGACTTTCCACAACCCTATCCCTAGTTCTGCCCTATCATCTTGATATCATGGAATTCAAATCCTTTGTCAATGCAAACTATCATGGATTAAACACAGAATATTCCTTATAGCTTGAACCTTAGCATCATGGGATTTCCCATCAGTGGCAAACCAAAACAAGACATGCCTTTTAAAAATACGATAAATGAAAAATGAAAATTAAATGCAATATCATGTGATTAAAAGGTCTAAAATGTCTTTATATGAGCTTTTTCTAAGAAATGGTTATTCAAGTTCACGTAGTCGAGTTTGAGATGAAAAATGGCCATCTTTCATCATCTCTCGAATTCAAAAACTTCTCTTTTGAGCCTATAACTCATTCTTTTAAAACTTGGATCAAAGATCACCTCCCACATTGGAAGGCAAGGAAAACTTATTTAAGAAGTATAAGGGATCGATATCCCACTCTATAATTCTAAAAATGCTCAACATCAAGGGTAAAATAGGAAAGGTACAAAGTTTCCAAAGGCTAAAATTCCCTCTAATAATGAAAAATGAAAAAAAAAGAAGAAAAAAATGAAAAAGCAAAAGCAAAATCAAGAAAAGGGAATAGAAGATCAAGAAACAAAGACATGGATGCCCACATGAATAAAAATGATCTTTGATCTAATCACCTTTAAAATGCCATATTTTAGGCCTTTATACCCTTTCCTTTAAAGCCATAAACCTCGACCTACATTATAGTCCTTAAAAAGTTCATTTTGATCAAACATGGCCATGTGAACTGATGAACCCATTCTTCAAAAAATTGTTCTTTAGATAAATTTTGAGCCTTCTTAATCATCAAGATGATGTAATCAAACAAAAAAGAAATCAAAAATGGAAAAAATGAGGCTCTAGGGTGAAAACATAAATCGATAGTTTAGAGCAAAATAATGAAAACCAAGATCTTGATAAGGACACCATTATTCTAAAAAGATCTATGAACATTTCCAAAGAGTCATCTTTTACTTCATAATCTAAACCCATCATGGCTAATTCTAGTACCGGTCAAAGTGTCAAGGGTGAGAGGCTTAAAAAAAATCTTAAATTTGTTTGGTTTTCAAGAAATTCATAAGGACTGGTCCATTCATGAGCCTAAAAAATAAAGAATTCATTTCACCTATCCTTAAACTTTTTTAAAAATGCCCAGCTACCATTTAGAAAATCTTCTAACAATAGATTAGCAATCTTCAAGAGACTTGACTATCATGCTAACTAGTAAGTTTTCATCAAATAAACATTTTAGTAAAAAAAGGATAATAGCTTTTCTAATCATGGGGCAAAATAGGATTAGAATGTTTCTTAATTAAAGAGAGAAACCATCAAGAAAGGTTAAGCTAGATTCAAAAAGAGCCAGCTATAGTCTCAACCTTTACATTTTAATGAAATTATGCATCTTTCATAATTTATGAATCAATTATCAACATATACTTCACTCCAAGCTTAGTATCATTAATGGCTACTCTTAGATTTTTCACTTACAAGCATTAGTACTCATGGGAATACATGAACATTAAGACGTTCATGCATTCTCACCTGCCTAAAATCTCACTTATGAGCACCCTCATTCAAAAGCATTTTACACTCAGGTGCATCCATATTTATAAACATTTGCACCAGCGTGCATCCGTATTCATGCATTGACACACATGTGCATTTTTTTTCATACTAAGCATTCTTACTCACGTACCTTTTCCTTCACATGTATCTTCACTTGCCTACTTTCACACTTATGCTCATTTTGATTTATGAGCATTGGTACTCATGTGCATTTTCATTTACAAACAATTACACTAATATGCATCCTTGCTTATGCATTCAACTGCATCCTAACTTACACATCTCTGCACTCATTTGCATTTTTATTTATAAGCGGTCAAATTCATGTATGTCATAAATTATGAGCAATGATGCTCATGTGCATCCTTGCCTATGCATTCAAGCATTCACATTCATTTTTGCTCACATCTAATAGCTCTGAGGGGCACCTATGTCATAGGCATTTGTGATCTCATGTATTTGTATGGGCATCTTGATACCAAGCATTACTATCAATTCACTTGCATAACATGGCGTTCATGCCCTAAAATGACATTCATGATATACATACATCTTTTCTCTTTAAGGTGTCAACCAAAAACCTCCAAAGCCTCTCTTAAGGATATTTTCAATGTTTTTCAAAACTTTACTTGACAACATTTTCACCAAAAGTCTTTAAGACCTCTCTCGAGGATATTTTCATCACCAAAATTTTGAAACCTCCTTTAATGATATTTTCAAAGTTTTTTAAAACCTTTCTTGAGGACATTTCATAAAAAAAAATTTCAAAGCCTCTCTTGAGGATATCTTACAAAGCCTACACAAGTTATGGCAACTACCTACCTTAGTCCTCAAAGAGCAGGACGCTTCCCTACCAAAACCCACACAAGCCGTGGCAACTACCTACCTTAATCCTCAAAAAGTAGGATGCTTCCCTACCTCAAAGCACACATAAGTCAGTGGCAACTACTTACCTCAATCTTTAAAGGATAGGACGTTTATCAAAGCGCAGACAAGTTGGTGGCAAATACCTACCAAAGTCCTTAAAAAGTAGGATATTTACTTACCTTAAAGCCCATAGAAGTTGGTAGTGGCTATTTGTCTTAGTCTATAAAAAGTTGGACATCTATCTTTACTTACCTTAAAGCCCGCACAAGTCGGTAGCACTTGTCTACCTTAGTCCATGAAAAGTTAGACGTCTTTCTTTACCTATCTTAAAGCCCACACAAGCTGGTGGCACAACATAGCCTACCTCAGTTGATGTGATCTAGCTAATGCAAGACAATGTAGATGATGCTCCAAAGGACTTCTAAGTGTCAAGTAGACCTCTTACATGAGCTCAGCCTAAACAACTACAAAAAGATGTGTAAAGACTAACCAAGAAGCTATTCATACAAAAAACCAAAGATGAAGATGGCATAGACTTAGAATTCAGAGAGGAAGTGGGCTTCAATCAAACATGCTTAGTTAAGTTGCTTTAGGCTTATGAGTAAGCTAGTTAGTGATTAGGCCAAATGTTCATATTTAGGCTTATCTTTTCGTTACTTATGGGCCAAGCCCTTTTAATAAGTGGCACAAACCTGTCACATGTTATTTTAATTGTTTTAAGTATCTATATCAATGGCCCATGCTTTGAGACACTAGTTATTGGGCTTGGGGCTTTGTTTTGACATTTTAATTGGCCATCTAAAGGCCTATGCGAGTTTCACTAGTTAGGATGCCTTAAGGTTTTGTTTTTTGGCTATAAATAGTCTATTGTAATTGTAAGATTGGTTGGTTAATTTTTCTTTGGATAATTAATACAAGTAATCTTCTTGGCGAGGCAAATTTCTTTGAGTTCCTCCTTGGACTCCATTAGAACTTAACAAGGTTAGTTTAATCTTGTGGCATTCAGCTTTTGATATTCTTGGTTTGCAATTGATGCTAAAGTATTAGATCAACTTTCTAATTCCCTTGGTATTCTTGGTTTGTGTTTTGTATTTAAATTATTGGGTCAAGAATCCTATTTTAGCTTCTTATTATTTTTAGGGTTTCTAGTCTTTTATCCAAACTGTTATTTGGGGGTTTTAGGATATCGTTCTTTGGGATTCTGCATTATTTGGCATCATAGCATTGGTTTAGATCAAGTGATCTTTTTTTATTTCTTTAATCAAGTTGTTCTTGTCTTGATTAGCTCTTAATGGTTTGTAATCATTAGTTTGTATTTAAAAAAATGAAAAAAAAGAAAAAAGTAATAAAAAAAGAGGTGGCAAAAAAAAAGGTTGGATACACTAGCAAAGAGGCAATTTATGTTCTAAAAATTTGGGAGAGTTTAATTTGATTTTACCCACTTTGGTTGACCATATTTTGTTTTTTCCTTTTTTAATATCTTGGTAGTATACCTTTTCTTTCCTTCAAATCAATTCTCTAATTTTGTTACCTTTGCTATATTCTTTATAGTTTTTTTCTCTAATATTAATTAATATATGAGTTTGACCAAATTATGTGCTTTCCTTTTCTAATATCTTGGTAATTTCCTTTTTGATCTCTTTCCAATCAATTTTTTCCAATCAATTAATTGATTGATTAAACTTTTCCTAAATTTTTAGTGTTTACATTTTCAGTCATTCATACACCCAGTCACCACAGTTTATAGAACATTCATTATTTTGTTTCCTCTTTTATTTCTTTCTATTAGGTTTTTAGGTCATATACATAAATTGAGTTAGCCCTATCTTTTGCTATTTGCTTTAATTTT
The DNA here is from genome assembly GCA_038382065.1 of Adansonia grandidieri. Classification (NCBI taxonomy): domain Eukaryota; kingdom Viridiplantae; phylum Streptophyta; class Magnoliopsida; order Malvales; family Malvaceae; genus Adansonia; species Adansonia grandidieri. Next base: position 4,878,982 of record JBBYHK010000005.1, read on the forward strand.
GCTAGTCAATTTTCTGTTTCAAATGTCTTTCTTCCTTTTGTTGACCTTTTTTTATTTCCAATTTATTCATTTGCAAATTTAAAAGTTGTTATTAGTTTGAATTGCTTCAAATTGGACTTAACTTTTGATTGCTTCATTATGAGTCTTTTAAAAGAACCAAAAAAATTCTAGAGTGGTAAAAGGCATGAGAGAGTGAGATTATTAGGGTAAGACAACAGCCAAATTGAGTGAAGCACAAGTGCAATACCTAAATTAAGGATAAACATGTGAGAGGGTGATTCTTGTGAGGTCCTAACCAATTTTTGTTATTACAAGTATGAATTAGGCAGGAAAAGGCATAGAAGTATCCAAACAGGATGGTCGTAGCAGTGAATTGCAAGAAACACAGCCAGAACTTACTTTTACTCTTCAAAACATGCAACAACAGTTTGAAAGAATGCATCTTGTCTTTGGAAATCTTCAAGATAGAATGGACAGACAAGCAGCTACAATTGTGAGGATAAGAAAAGAGCAACCAAATTAAAGAAGAAGGAACATGCTAAATATCCAACCTTTAGGAGAAGATGAGCCAGTGGATGAAGAAGAGGATAAGATTGAGGTAGATTTGCACAAAGAGGAGCTAGGCAAGACCGCTGGCCTAGAAGGGAGTGTAACAATCAGGATGGTATAGATCAAGATATTGGTAGCATTAAAATGAAAATTCCTCTATTTCAGGGTAAAAATGATCCTGACTTGTATCTAGAGTGGGAACAGAAAGTTAAGCTTGGTGTTTGAATGCCACCATTATTTAGAAGAAAAGAACGTGAAACTTGCTGCGGTTAAATTCATAAATTATGCAATTGTTTGGTGGGATCAAGTTATTCTTAGTTGCCATAGAAATTTGTAGAGTTAAAACTTGTGCTAAGATGAAAGTTGTAATAAGGATATGCTTTGTGCCAAACCATTATTATCAAGATTTGCATCAACAGCTTCAAAAACCCTACTAAAGGTTCTAAGAGTGTAGAGGACTACCATAAGAAGATGGAAATCACCATGATTAGAGCTAATGTGGAAAAAGATCGAGAGACAACCTAGCATATTTCTTAAGTGGCTTAAATCGGTAGATAGCCAATGTGATTGAGTTGCATTATTATGTAAAGCTTGAAGAGATGGTATATATAGTTATGAAAATGGAAAGGCAACTTAAGTTCAAAGGGGTGCACAAGTCTATTTAATCAAATTCAGGTTTTAATTCTTCTTGGAAAACTAATTGGAGTAAAACTAAAGAGGATTAAGTTATTGCAAAGTTTAAAAAAGACAAGGATAAAAACAAAGGCAAGGCAGTTAGTGATAAAAAAGGCACCAATTCTTCCCAATCTAATAGATATCAAGATACTAAGTGTTTTAGATATTTGAGATCGCTTCTTAATGACCTAACAAGAGAGCTATGGTCATGAAAGCTAATGGTATAATTATGATCGATGATTAAAGTAAGAAGTATTCTTTTTCTTCATCCGAAGAAGAAAGTGACATGGAGTATATGGTCCATGGAGAATCATTAGGAGTTAAACATGTTTTAAATCTTCAAATGAAAGAGGTGGAGATGAAGAGTAATGTGAGAATATCTTCCATACTTGTTGTCACATCAATAATAAGGTATGTACTTTGATCATTGATGGAGATATCTGTACCAATGTAGCTAGTACTACCTTAGTGGAGAAGTTGGGATTACAATGCATTGACATCCTCGACCATATAAGCTATAATGGCTAAATGAATATAGGGAGGTTAAAGTGAATAAATAGGTAATTATTTTCTTTTTAATTGGGAAATATTCTGATGAGGTGTTATGTGATATTATACCTATGCATGCAAGTTATATCTTGTTGGGAAGGCCATAGCAATATGATAAGCATGTTATCCATGATGGTTTTAAGAATAGGTACTTTTTTTAGAAGAATGGTCAATCTATTCCAATAACACCCAAAGAGGTGTATGAATATCAAAATAAACAAAGAGGGAACTAAAGTGAGATCATGTGTAATAAAAAAGAAGATAGTGTGGTGGTGAGAAAAACAAGAAAAATGAAAGCAAAAACAAAAAAAAGTGTCAGAAGAGCAAGCTAGTGTAAGTGAGCAAGAAGAAAACCTAATAGCAAGAATGAAAAATAAAAGCTTGTATGCAATAAAGAAGGAATGCAAGAGTGCTTTCTATACTCAAAAGCCATTGATTGTACTTATATACAAAAAGGCTTATTTAAACACTAATTATCTTAACCCTTCTTTGTTTAGGGCTACAGTTTCCTTGTTATAGGAATATGAAGATGTCCTCTCAAAAAAAGTTCCAAAGGGATTACCACCAATTAGAGGAATTGAACATCAAATTGATTTCATCCCTAGTGCAGTAATTCCCAGTCATTTGACATATAGGGGCAATCCCAAGGAGACAAAATAACTCCAAAGGCAAGTTAAAAAGCTATTGGCAAAAGGGCACATGAGGGGAAGCATGAGTCCGTGTGTTGTGCCTGTGTTATTGGTTCCAAAGAAAGATGGAACTTAAAGGATGTGTGTGGATTGCAGGGCCAGCAATAAAATTACTATAAAGTATCGTCACCCTATTCCTAGATCAGATGATATGCTAGATAAGTTGTATGGTTCTTGCATATTTTTTAAAATTGATTTGAAAAGTAGATACCATTGTGTTAGAATGAAATCGAGTGATGAGTGGAAAATTGCTTTTAGGACTAAACATGGGTTATATGAGTGGTTAGCTTTGCCATTTGGTCTTCTTAATGCACCTAGTACATTCATGAAATTGATGAATCATATTTTGTGTGCATTCATTGGCAAATTTATTGTGCTATATTTTGATGACATTCTAGTGTACAACAAGAGTTTAGATGAACATATGAATCATTTGAAATGTGTGCTAGATGTTCTTAGGAAGAAAAAGTTGTATGCTAATACGAAAAAGTGAACTTTTTGCATGGAAAAAGTTATTTTTCTCAAATTTATTGTGAGTGCAAAAGGCATTCAAGTTGATCCAAAAAAGATAAAGGTAATTAAAGAGTGGTCGACACCCAAATCTATGACTAAAGTAAAGAGTTTCCATAGGTTGGCCAGCTTCTATTGACATTTTGTGAGGCACTTTAGCACTATTGCTTCAGCCCTAGCAGAAGTGATTAAGAAGCATATAAACTTTAAATGGGGTGAGGAACAAGAAAGAGCCTTTACTTTGTTGAAAGATAAATTATGTTTTGCGCTTTTATTAAAATTGCCTAATTTTAATAAAACTTTTGAGATTGAATGTGATGCTTCAGGGATAGGTATTGGTGCTATTTGATGCAAGAAAAACATCCTATAGCATTTTTTAGTAAGAAACTCAGTAGAGACACTTTGAGCTACTCAACATATGACAAGGAGTTGTATGCATTGGTGAAGGCTCTAGAGAAGTGGCAGCATTACCTTTGGCATAAAGAATTTGCATTAACTCTGGTCATGAATCCTTAAACCATTAAAAGGTCAAGGTAAACTGAATCGTAGTCATGCAAAGTGGGTAGAGTTCATTAAGACATTTGCTTTCATCATTCAATACAAACAAGGAACGGACAGTGTTGTAGTTGATGCTTTATCACACAAGTATGCCCTAATATCTACACTTAGTGCGAACTTATTGGGATTTAAGTATATCAAAGAATTATATATAAAAGATCATGATTTTGAAAATTTGCATAGGGGATATGAAAATTCTACTTTTGGTAAATTTTATAGGCATAATGGTTTTTGTTTAGGGAGAATAAACTTTGTGTGCCTTTTTATTCTTGAAGAGAATTACTTGTGTGTGAGTCTCATAGTGGTGGATTGATGGGGCATTTTGGGGTTCATAAGATATTGGCCATATTGCAAGAACATTTTTACTGGCCATAAATGCATAAAGATGTTGAGAGAGTGTGTTCTCATTGTATTTAAAGTGACAAGCCAAATCTATGACATTACCTTATGGTTTATACACCCCACTTCCTGTTCCTAATAGACCATGGATAGATTTGTCTATGGACTTTATTTTAGGGTTGCCTAGAACTAAGAGGGAATATTTTGTTGATAGGTTTTCTAAGATGGCTCATTTTATTCCTTGTCAAAAAACTAATGATGCCACAATCATAGCTAATTTGTTCTTTCGAGACATTGTTCATTTGTATGAGATTCCTAGGACAATTGTGAGTGATAGGGATGTTAAATTCCTTAGTCATTTTTGGAGAATGTTATGGTGAAAATTGGGAACTAAGTTATTGTTTTCCACCACTTGTCATCCCTAAATTGATGGGCAAATCAAAGTAGTAAGTCAAACCTTAGGAAACTTGCTATGATCTATTATTCAAAGGAATATGAAAATTTAGGAAGATTGTATTCCTCTTACTGAGTTTACTTATAATCGTTTTATGCATTCTTCAACTAGTTATTCTCCTTTTGAGATTGTTTATGATTTTAACCCTTTACATCCATTAGATTTGATGCCTTTAGCGGTGAATAAGGTAGCTAGCTTAGACAAAAAGAGGAAGGCTGATTTGGTGAAATGATTCATGAACAAGCATTATAGCACATTAAAAAGAAGAATGAAAAGAGCACTGCCTAAGCTAATAAGGGATGCCGACTTGTCACCTTTGAACCTAGACATTGGGTATGGGTTCACATGAGGAAAGAGAGGTTTCCAACACAAGGCAAAACCAAGCTGTAACTACATAGAGATGGACTTTTCCAAGTCTTGGAAAAGATTAATGACAATGCTTACAAGTTAGATCTGCTAGGTAAGTATCAACTGAGTTCCACGTTTAACGTTTCTGATCTTTCACTTTTTGTTGTAGGTTCTAATTCGAGGACAAATCTTTTTGAAGAACGAAGGAATGATGTGATCCAGCCAATGCAACACAACATAAATGATGTTCTAAAGGACTTCCAAGTGTTAAGTGGACCTACAAGCTCGGGCTAAACAACTACAAAAAGATGTGCAAGGACTAATCAAAAAGTTATTCATACAAGAAGCTAAAAATGGAAATGGCATAGACGTGGAATTCAAGGAGGAAGTGGGCTTCAATCAACCATGCTTAGTTAACTTGCTTCAGGCTTAAGAGCAAGTTATTTAGTGATTGGGTCAAATGTTAATATTTAGGCTTATCTTTTGTTTACTTATGGGCCAGACTCTTTTAATAATTGGACATGCCTGTCACATGTTATTTTAATTATTTTAAGTACTTATACCAAGGGCCCATGCTTTGGGACACTAGTTATTAGGCTTGGGGGCTTTGTTTTGACATTTGAATGGCCATCGAAAGGCCTGTACGAGTTTCACTAGTTAGGATGCCTTAGGGTTTTGTCTTTTGGCTATAAATAGTTTATTGCAATTCTAACACTGGTTGGTTAGTTTTTCTTTGGATAATTAATACAAGTAGTCTTCATGGTGAGGCAAATTTCTTTAAGTTCTTCTTTGGACTCCATCAGAACTTATCAAGGTTAGTTTAATCTTGTGGCATTCAACTTTTGATATTCTTGGTTTACAATTGATGCTAAAGCATTGGGTTAAGTTTCCAATTCCCTTCTTATTCTTCGTTTTTGTTTTGTATTTAAATTGTCGGGTCAAGAATCTTATTTTAGTTTCTTATTTTTTTGGGTTTCTAGTCTTTGATCCAAAGTGTTATTCAGGGGTTTTAGGACATCATTCTTGATGTTTTCACATTATCAGTCTTCAAAGAGCAGGACGTTTACTTACCTTAAAGCCCACACAAGCTGGTGGCACCTATTTGCCTTAGTGCACAAAGAGCTAAATGTCTTTCTTTACTTATCTTAAAGCCCACACAAGCAGGTGGCACCTATTTGCCTTAGTCCACAAAGAGCTAGACATTTTTCTTTGCTTCTCTTAAAGCCCACACAAGCTGGTCGCACTTGTCTACCTTAGTCCATGAAAAGTTAGACATCTTGTTTTTACCTACTTCAAAGCCCACACAAGCTGGTGGCAACTACCTACCTCAGTTCTTAAAGAATAGGATGCTTATCAAAGCCCACATAAGCTGTTGGCACAATTTACCTTAATCCATAAAGAGCTGGACATCTTTCATTACTTACCTTAAAGCCCACACAAGCTAAAGGCACTTCTCTACCTTAGTCCATAAGAAGCTAGGTGTCTTTCTTTACCTACCTCAAAGCCCATACAAGCCAATGGCACCTGTTTAGAAAAAAAATCAAGAAACAACTTAGTAGGGAGGTCAAGCCCTACAAAACTCATCAAAATTTTCTTTGCTGTAAGTTGTTTAACCCACCTTAACATGATACTAAATAACTCTCCACTTTTTAGCAGGCACATAAATCCATCATCCTATCCGAACAAAATGGTGTCTATTTGTCTTTGCCCTATTCCTAATACTTAGCAATAGCCAAAGAGGGGTAGTTGTAGGCACCTCATTTTTTTTGGGCCAGTTTTTGGCATTCTAAGAGTTAGGTAAAAGATGATAAAATCAAAAAAAAGAAACAAAATTGGGGGACAACTACCGAGTGCTATTTCACTAGGCACAATTAGGCTACATGGTGCTAGGTGAAAAAAATTTTTTAGGAAGGTCTCAATGCCTATGGGTTGTATTAAAGAAAAGTATAAAAATGAGGCATCAAAGGCCACTTTTCATGGTGTCACCAAGGTCATTCAAATGAATACACAGATCAATTTCTTACTATTTGTGGCCAAGTTAAGGTAACTCGAGAAGCTACAGGTATGTGCAAGTTATATTGGTGCATGAGTATTGATCTGAGGCCTTTACAGTGCGAGAAACTTGAATTTTTGCATGTAGTATTGATACCTAGCATGTTTGTATCAATACAGACCTTGGCAGTAGCTAAAGTTATGATTTTTCGCAAAATGTATCGATACAAAAGCATAAGTATCAATACAAGATTGGAAACAATTTTTACTTTTAGTATCGATGCACACCTCTTTGTATCGATACTCAGGGGTAAAAATTGCCTTCTGTATCGATACAACATGTTTTGCATCCATACAGTAAGGCATTTTGCCTTGCTAGGGTCAGTTTTCAACCTTCAAAAATTTGATTCAAACATGTTTTTTGGCACCAAGAAACCGTCATAAAATATTGCAAACCTTGGCTTCAGGCTTATGATCAGATTTTAACAAATTTTAGAGCCAAAACACCAATGACAAAGGTCATTTTCACAACATATATGGTTGTAAGAGGGTGGCAAGCATATCATCAGTTAGGAGGCTATTGCAGCCTTTTTGCTCTCTTTCTCAGCATGATAGAACCAATAAGAAGAAAACTAGCTGAGAATGGTAGCTGGACATATTCCCTGGCCTAGGAGAGAAAAATAAAAAATGCCCTTGCCTTGTCTCCTAAAGGCATTAGCTGAGCATTAGATTAAAAAGAGGCACTTTCAGCTATTTGAGGAGGACTCTCTCCCATCTGAAAGAAAAAAGACACTCTCCCATCTCAAAGAAAAAACTCTCTCAACCATAAAAAGAACTCTTAGCTATCAAAGAAGCTCTCCAGCAATCCTAGAAAACTTTTCATCCATCTTCACAAATCCTCCATCAACTCCAGCTCCAACAATTAACCAAAACACTATTCCATTACCTTTTACCCTTAACCAACCTCCATTCCCGTAGCTCCCTCAAACCACCACTAGAATATCTTTAAAAACTAAAACTTTCACACACTCTCATCCTTAAAACATCCCATCAGCAACAATATTACCAAAAATCTTCTTCCTTTCACCCTTTTCTTACTAAATAATAGCAAAAAGAGGGAAGAAACTAAGCTTAAAGTTATTGCTTTAATAAAGGAAGAAACTTTAAGATTTTGCTGGTATATTTTTTACCTTGTTCAATATATTTTCTGTTTTGATCATTCATTTCATTTTAGTGAGCCTTCATGTTACCATGACCCTCCCAATACTCTCATACATCTTTGTTGCCTTGGTTTTGGTAGTCCTAGTTTCCTGATGACCCTTTTGACACCTTGATGTTGTTAGATATATAAACTCACCATGTTTCATTTTCATCATCATACAACCTATTTTCATGCATCTTTTACCATGTTCCTTCCATATTCACATATCCATTTCATATTTAAATGGTCACTTTAATGTTTCTTAGGTATGTTCAAATATTTTTCTTGTGTTTTAAGGAGGCTCATGAAACAAAAAAAATGTCTTGACAACTTCAACATCCACCTCTTTGTATAAACATGTTTATATCATCTCCATGCACCCTATTTTTCATCTTCTTGACTCTATATCACCCATTTCCATGTCTAAATGTCATCTTTGCATGTTTGCATGTTTAATCCATGTTTATCTTTGTATGTGCGGTATTTTGTTCATGATATTTTGATTAAAATGCTTGCTTGTTTCTTACAAACTCATTTTTAGAAACATCCCCAAGTTAAGTTCATGTTACCTTTAATAGATAAAGAGTAGCATGGACTTAATGTTTTCATCAAATTGGTCTCCCAATCTAGGGGGCAAATCAACATTTCAACTTTGGATTCATGGTGAAATGAATTTATTTTTCAAAAAAAAGGAAATCTTTTTTAGTATTAATCCTTGATCTTGAGTCTTATGTTCCTTTTGGTGACATGGTCAATAGGTTGTATCATCTTAAACTACTTCGGGATTATGGAATAAACTTGTAAAGCCTGTGTTACTTTCTGTCATAGATGTTTGGACACCTTAAACTCGAGTCTACTTTGAAAAAGCTGAAATATTGAATAATCCCCATGTTTTTGCTCTAGTAGCACTATAGCCCAAACCTAAAATATCATTTTCAAACCATAAAATATTTTCTTTGATTTTTCTAATAATTTTCCTTTAAAGTGCATCTATTACCTTTCTAACGGTGTCCTATTTGCCCTTGGGTCATCCGGGACAAGGGAGTTATGATTTTTCGAACCTTTACTATCCAAAACCCCTAGAACTAGTGTGCAACATTCTGTTTGGGCCACTACGGCCCATCAGATGATTTTTTTGAAATTTTTAAATATTTTTCCCAAAAGTTCACAAAATCCCTTTTTTGGAAAGTATTATCTACGATCTAACCATCCCAAATAAGCTTAGAATGATTTTTTGAAATCCATTATGCCTTTTTAATTATACATGCTGTTAGTGTTCAGACGAACCTAATTTTGAAATTTAATTCCGCATAGAAAGTGATTTTCTAAAATTTTTGGAATATTTTGATTTTAAACCTTGTTGAGTTACCATTCCAGTGGTATCTTATTTACCCCCTAAAGCTTTCGAATGTACCCAAAAAAATGTAGGAATAGAGGGGACATAATGTTGTCCCCTGTTTTCAACCTAATTTTTTAATCTTCTTTTATTAGGATGTTCGGATGTCTCAGAATGCATCCGTTGATTCTCCCACAACATCAACCCCTTTTAACTTGGTTCAAAATTAAAATTAAAAAAAATAGGATTTCATATTAAAATTTTTGCTAGTGGGAGATACTCTAACTCCATTACTTCAAAGGGGATACTCCAACCCTATTTTTAATTAAAAATTCAAATTTTCTCTTTGTTCCTAAATGTTTTCCTAACTTTAGGGATACTCTAAACCAACTACTTAAAAAGGATACTCCAACCTCATTTTTCCATTAAAAATTTAAATTTTTACTTTATTCTTAACTATTTTCATAACTTTATTTTAAGGGATACTCCAACCCTAACTTGCCGAGGGGATACTCTAACCCAGTTTTACCTAAAAAACTTAAATTTATCTCTCTTCCGGATGCTTCAAACTGCTTTGATAAAAATCATCTTTGATCTTCAAATTACCACCGAATCCAGACTGATCTATAAAATTGTCATCTCGGTTGTTATTCAATAATCGAAGACAATTATGAGATACATTTCAGTCGCCCCTCTCTTTTTATGTTATTTTGTTTGCGTTTGCTTATTTATGATATTATTATATTTCTCATTTTTCGCTTTACTAACTTGTTTTCCTTTTATAGTGACTATTGTGCATTCATATTTAAAATCTGTTTTCCACTAAAATTTACAAGTCGATGTTTCGTGTTGGTATCTCTCAGCTGCCTAATACGAACATCCTTTTTTTTAAATCCAATCCGAACATCCTTTTCATGGAAATCTTTATGTTTCTCACATCTTCAAGGTGCATATTGATCTAATTTTCTTTAAAAAACCTAGATTTTCATTTTTCAAAACTTCATTTATTAAAGAGAATTATATCTAAATAGAGAGCAAAAAAAGTTGATTTAACCGAGACAAAAGTAGGACATAGTTAGTAGGTACCGATTTTGGGCGTCATAGGGATAATAGTTTTTCCCCACACGTAACCAACTTCCAAACCCTACCAAGGAATCTTTAGACTTCATAGACCTTGAAATCAGTGTTTCAAGTTTTGTAACTCGTAATATTGTTTTCAATAGGCGTCTGATCTTGCCTACCTAAAAGGATCGGTGGCGACTCTAAGTTTATGGACACTTAGTGGTGGCCATCTAAGACCAATTGGATGAGTGACTCATTCGATGGTCCCTATCCCCTTTCTATCATCATGCCTAATCCAAATCCTAATCAAGGGTTAGTTCAAAGGCTCGACCACAACCAACCATCATTTATTTTGAGTCGAGCGTGCTATGTCCTTCGGATCATCCAAAGTTTAAATGCTGAGCACGTTGCAACATATTTTTTTCATTGGCATACAAAATATTTATGCTTTGATTTTGCAAGAAAATATTTTTATTCCATCATTTTCCATAAAATCAAAATTTGACCCCAAATGAGACGAACATGGATTCTCGTAATAATCCTTGTACTTTCATTATTGGGATACACAATATTGACATTTTGGTTTTGTAAGAAAACTTTTGTTTCTAACATTTTTCTTACAAATAAAGTTCATCAACCAAATGAGATGAACTTGCGTTTTCATGATAATCTCTATTATTTTCATGATTAGGCACCTTAAATACATTCCCTTTATTGGGATACATGATACTGATGCATTGGTTTTGCAGAAAAAGCTTTTTATTTCACCATTTCCTATAAAATCAAAGTTTGTCTTTCGAATGAGATGAACATGGGTTCTTATAATAATCTCCATTATTATAATAATCTCCATTCTTTAGTTCATCCATAAAATGAGACAAATAATAATCTCCATTATTTTCATGATTCGGCACCTTAAACACGTTTTCTGCTTTAGGATACACGATATTGATGAGTTGGCTTTGCAAGAAAAGCTTTTCATCCCACCATTTTCCATTAAATCAAAGTTTGTCCCCCAAATGAGACGAACTTCTATCCTTATAATAATCCTTATTTCATTAATGACTGGACACAGAAACACATTCTATGCATTAGGTATACCATATTGATGCCTTGGTTTCAATACAAAACATTTCTTCCTACCATTTTCCTTTGAAATAAAGTTCATCCCCTAAATAAGCTGAACTTGGGTTCTCATAAAAATGTCCATTACTTTCACGATTAGTCACAAGAAACATGTTCTCTACATTGGGATACATGGTATTAATACTTTGGTTTCATAAGAAAACTTTTGTTGCCACCATTTTCTTATAAATAAAGTTCGTCTACCAAATAAAAGCAACTTGGATCACATAATAATCTCTATTATTTTCATGATTAGGCACCATAAATGCATTTCCTCATTGGCATAGATGATACTAATGCTTTGGTATTACAAGAAAAGATTTTCATTCCACCATTTTCCATAAAATCAAAGTTCATCCACCAAATGAAAAGAACATGGATTCTTTTAATAATACCCATTTCCATGACCGAGTTACAAAAACACGTTCTTATGTTTTGGCTACACCATACGGATGCTTTGGTTTCGCAAGAAAACTTTTTTTTCCATTGTTTTCCTTAAAAATAAAGTTCATCCATTAAATAAGTTGAACTTGGATTCTCATATTAATCTCCATTATTTTCATGTTTAGGCACCTTAAACATGTTCTCCTAATTAAGATACACGATATATATGCTTTGGTTTTGCAAGAAAAGCTTTTCATTCCTCCATTTTCCATAAAATCAAAGTTCATCACCCAAATAAGTTGAACATGGATTCTCGTATTAATCTCCAATCCCTTTATGATTGGGATACAAAAACACATTTTCCTCCTTGCGATACACAATATTGATGTGATAGATTCACAAAAAAAACTTTTATTTCCACCATTTTCCTTATAAATAAAGTTCATCCACCAAATAGCATGAACTTAGATTCTCATAATAATTTCTCATACTTTCATGATTAGGTACCGTATGCACATTCTCTTCATTGGGATGCATGATACTATGCCTTGATTTTACAAGAAGAGCTTTTCATTATGTTATTTTCCCTAAAGATAAAGCTCATCCACCAATTAGACAAACTTTGATTCTCATAATAATTGCCATTATTTTACTGATTAGGCATCATAAAAACATTTTTTTATTGGGATACACATTATTGATGCTTTAGTTTTGCAAGAAAAGCTTTTTATTCCACCATTTTCAATAAAATCAAAGTTTAAACCCCCAAATGAGATGAACACAGACTCTCATATTAATCTCCATTACCTTTATGATTGGGATAAAAAAACTTGTTCTCGTCCTTGGAATGCACAATTTTGATGCATTGGTCTCATAAGAAAACTTTTGTTTCCACCATTTTCCTTAGAAATAAAGTTCATCCACCAAATAAGATGAACTTGGATTCTCGTAAAAATCTCCATTATTTTCATGATTAGCACTTTAAGCACATTTTTTTCATTATGATACATGATATTGATGCTTTGGTTTCGCAAGAAAATCTTTTCATTTAACTATTTTCCATAGAGATAAAGTTCATCCACTAATAAGACGAGTTTGGATTCTCGTTATAATCTCCATTATGTTCATGACTGGGCACCTTAAGCACATTTTCTTCATTGGGATACATGATATTGATCTTTGGTTTTGTAAGAAAAGCTTTTCATTCAACCATTTTCCATAAAATCAAAGTTCATCCCCCAAATAAGACGAACATGCATTCTCATAATAATCTTTATTCCTTTCATGATTGGGATGCAAAAACATGTTCTCCTCTTTAGGATATACAATATAGATATTTTGGTCTAATAAGAAAACTTTTGACTCCACCATTTTCTTTTGAAATAAAGTTCATCTACCAAATGAGATGAGCTTGGATTCTTATGATAATCTCCATTATTTTCATGATTAGACACCTTGAACACATTCTATTCATTGGGATACATGATATTGATGCTTTGGTTATGTAAGAAATGCTTTTTATTCCACCCTTTTTCATTGTTATTGAAGTTGATCCACTAATGAGATGAATTTGGATTCTCTTAATAATCACCATTATTCTCATGATTACGTACCATAAACACATTCTCTTCGTTGGAATATACGATATTGATGCTTTGGATTTGCAGAAAAGCCTCACATTACACCATTTTTCATAAAATCAAAGTTAGTCCCCCAAATGAGAAAAATATGAATTCTGGTAATAACCTCGATTCCTTTCATGATTAGATATAAAAACACATTTTCTTCCTTGGGACACACGATATGGATGTTTTGATCTTGCAAGAAAGCTTTTGTTTCCCCCATTTTCCTTGAAAATAAAGTTCATCTAGCAAATAAGAAGAACTTGGATTCTCATAATAATCTCCATTATTTTCATGATTAGGCACTTTAAACATGTTATCTTCATTAGGATACATGATGTTAATGCTTTGGTTTTGAAAGAAAGGCTTTTCATTGCACCATTTCCATAGAGATAAAGTTTGTCCACCAATGAGATAAGCTTCGATTCTAATAATAATCTCCATTATTTTCATGGTTAGGCACCATAAATGCATTCTTTTCATTGGGATACACGATATTGATGCTTTGGTTTTGCAAGAAAAGCATTTATCCCACCATTTTCCATAAAATCAAAGTTCATCTTGCAAAATAGACAAGCATGGATTCCCGTAATAATCTCTATTCCTTTCATGATTGAGATACAGAAACATGTTCTCCTTCATGGGATACATGATATTGATACCTTGGTCTAACAAGAATGCTTCTATTTCAACCATTTTCCTTAGAAATAAAGTTTGTCCACCAAATAAGACTAGGATTCTTGTAATAATCTCCATTATATTTATGATTAGAACCTCAAACACATTTTTTTCATTGGGATAAACGATATTGATGCTTTGGTTTTGCAGGATAAGCTTTTATTTCATCATTTTTCATAGAGATTAAGTTTTATCCACCAATAAGACGAAGTTGGATTCTCATGATAATCTCCACTATTCTCATGTTTAGGCATCATAACACATTCTCTTCGTTAGGATACAAGATATTAATGCTTTGGATTTGCAAGAAAAGCTTTTTACTTCACCATTTTCTATAAAATCAAATCAATCCCCTAAATGAAACTAACATAAATTCTCATAATAATCTCTGTTCTTTTCATGATTAGGATACAAAAACACGTTCTCCTCTTTGGGATTCATGATATTGATGCTTTGCCCCAAGAAAACTTTTGTTTCCACCACTTTCCTTAGAAATAAAGTTTGTCCATAAGATAAGATGAACTAGGATTCTTGTAAAAATCTCCATTATATTCATGATTAGGCACTTTAAACAAGTTCTCTTCTTTGGGATACATGATATTGATGCTTCAGTTTTATAAGAAAAGCTATTTATTCGACCTTTTTCATGAAGATAATATTCACCCACTAACGAGACGAGCTTGGCTTCTTATACTAATCTTCATTATTTTAATAATTAGGCACCATAAACATATTCTCTTCATTTGGATACATGATATTGATGCTTTGGTTTTGCCATAAAAGCATTTTGTTCCACCATTTTCCATAAAATCAAAGATTGTGCCCCTAAATAAGGTGAACATGGATTCTCGTAATAATCTCCATTCCTTTCTTGATTGGCATGCAGAAATATGTTCTTTTCCTTAGGATATATGATAATTATAATTTTTGTTTCCACAATTTTCCTTAGAAATAAAGTTCGTCCACTAAAAGAGACAAACTTGGATACCAGAAATAATCTTCATTATTTTCATGATTTGCACCTTAAGTAGGTTCTCCTTATTAGGACACAAGATAAGATGCTTTGGTTTTGCAAGTAAAGCTTTACATTATTTTCATGATTTGCACCATAAACAAGTTCACCTTATTAGGATACTCATATTAATGCTTTGGTTTTGCAAGAGAAGCTTTTCATTTGACTTTTTACCATAAAGATAAAGTTCTTCCACTAATGAGATGAGCTTAGACTCTCGCAATAATCTCCATTATTTTCATGATTAGGCACCATAAAAACATTCTTTTCATTAGGATGCATGATATTGATGTTTTGGTTTTGCTAGAAAGCTTTACATTCCACCATTTTCCATAAAATCAAAGTTTATCCCCCTAAATGAGATGAATACAGATTCTCATAATAATCTGCATTTCTTTCTTGATTGGAATACAAAAACATGCTCTCCTCCTTAGGAAACATAATAATGATATTTTTGCTTCACAACAAAACTTTTGTTTCCATTTTTTCTTAGAAATAAAGTTCGTTCTCCAAATAAGACAAACTTGGATTCTAGTAATAGTTTCCCTTATTTTCATGATTCAGCATTGTAAACACATTCTCTTATTGGGATACAAGATATTGATGCTTTGATTTTACAAGAAAAGCTTTTCATTATGCTATTTTCAATAGAGATAAAAGTTTTTCCATTGATGAGACAAACTTAGATTCTCATAATAATCACTATTCTTTTCTTGATTAGGCACCATAAACATGTTTTCTTCATTAAGAAAAAAGGTATTGATGCTTTGTTTTGTAAGAAAAGCTATCATTCCACTATTTTCTATAAAATCAAAGTTCATCACCTAAATTCTCCTAATAACCTCAATTGCTTTCAAGGTTAGGAAACAAAAACATAGTCTCCTCCTTGGGATACATGATATTAACGTTTCAGTTCTGCAAGAAACTTTTGTTTCCACCATTTCCTTAAAAATAAAGTTCATCCATCAAATAAAATAAACTTGGATTCTCATAATAATCTCTATTATTTTTAGGATTAAGCGCCTCAAACATGTTGTCTTCATTGGTTAGATGATGTTGAAGCTTTGGCTTTGCAAGAAAAACTTTATTCCACTATTTTCAATAAAGCTAAAGTTCACGCACCAATATAATGAACATAGATTCTTATAATAATCTCCATTATTTTCATCATTGGGCACCATAACACATTTACATCTTTGAGATACATAATAATGATCCTTTGGTTTTGCAAGAAAAGCTTTACATTCAACCAGTTTCCATAAAATCAAAGTCTATCCCGTAAATGAGATGAACATGGATTCTCATAATAATCTCCATTCCTTTTATGATTGGGATAGAAAAACTTGTTCTCCTCCTTGGGGTACCCGACGTTGACGCTTTGGTCTTGTGAGAAAACTTTTGATTCCACCATTTTTTTTTTACATATAGAGATCATCCACTAAATGAGATGAACTTGGATTCTTATAATCTCCATTATTTTCATGATTAGGCACCTTAAGCACATTTTCTTCATTGGGATACATGATATTAATGCTTTCATTTTGCAAGTAAAGCTTTACATTCCACCATTTTCCATAGAGATAAAATTCATCCACCAATAAGATGAACTTTAATTCCTATAATAATCTCCATTATTTTAATAAACATTTTTCTTCTTTAGGATACATGATACTAATGCTTTGGTTTTGCAAGAAAAGCTTTACATTCTACAATTTTCCATAAAATCAAAGTTTATCCTTCAAATGAGATAAACATGGATTCTTATAATAATTTCTATTCTTTTCATGATTGGGATACAAAAGTATGTTCTTCTCCTTGGGATACATGATATTATTGCTTTAGATTCGCAAGAAAACTTTTCTTTTCACTATTTTCCTTAGAAATAAAGTTCGCATGCCAAATAAGACAAACTTTATTCTCATAATAATCTCTATTACTTTCACAATTATGCATTGTAAACACATTCTCTCGATTAGGATGCAAGATATTGATGCTTTGATTTCGTAGGAAGAGTTTTCCATTCAGCTTTTTCCATACAGATAAAGTTTATCCACGAATAACATAAACTCAGATTTTCATAATAATTAGCTTTACTTTCATGATTGGCACCATAAACACGTTCTCTTCATTGGTGTGCAAGATGTTAATGCTTTGGTTTTACAAAAAAAGCTTTTCATTCCACTATTTTCCATAAAAATAAAGTTTATTCCCTAAATGAGATGAACATGGATTCTCATAATAATCTCTATTCCTTTCTTGATTAGGATACAAAAACACGTCCTCCTCCTTAGGATACACGGTACTAACGCTTTGGTTTCCTAAGAAATCTATTATTTCCACCATTTTTGTTGGAAATAAAGTTTGTCCACTAAATGAGATGAACTTGGATTCTCTTAATAATCTCCATTATTTTCAGGTATAGGAGCCTTAAGCACTTTTTCTTTATTGGGATACATGATATTAATGCTTTGGCTTTACAAGAAAAGCTTTGCATTCTAGCATTTTCCATAGAGATAAAGTTTCTCCTCTTATGGAATGAATTTGGATTTTATAATAATCTCTATTATTTTCATGATTAGGAACCATAAGCACCTTTTTTTCATTAGGATACACGATATTGATGCTTTGGTTTTGCAAGAGAAGCTTTTCATTCTAGCATTTTCCATAAGATCAAAGTTATTCCATAAATAGCATGAACATGGATTCTTATAATAACCTCTATCCCTTTCATTATTGGGATACAAAAACATGTTCTCCTCCTTAGGATAAATGATACTGAATCTTTATTTCGTAAGAAAACTTTTGTTTCTACCATCTTTCTTAGAAATAAAGTTTGTCCACCAAATGAGGTGAACTTGGATTCTCAAAATAATCTCCATTACTTTCATTATTAGGCACTTAAACACATTCTTTTCAGTAGGATATGCAATACTGATGCCTTGGTTTTATAGGAAAAGTTTTTCATTCCACTATTTTCCATAGAGATAAAGTTTATCCACCAAATAAAATGAACTTGGATTCTCATAATAATCTTCATCATTTTCATGATTAGGCACCTTAAACACATTCTCTTCATTAGGATATATGATATTGATGCTTTGGTTTTGCAATAGAAGCTTTTCGTTTTGCCATTTTTCATTAAATAGAAGTTTATCTCCCAAATTAGATGAACGTGGATTCTTATAATTGTTTCCATTCCTTTCAAGATTGGGATACAAAAACACATTCTTCTCCTTAAGATACATAATATTAATGCTTTGGTTTTGCAAGAGAACTTTGTTTCAACCATTTTCCATAGAAATAAAGTTCATGCACCAAATGAGTCAAACATGGATTCTCATAATAATCTATGTTATTTCAATGATTAGGTGCCTTAAACACATTCTATTTAATGGGATACATGATATTGATGCTTTAGTTTTGCAAGAAAAGCTTTTCATTCCACCATTTTCCATAGAGATGAAGTTTATCCACTAATATGACAAACTTAGATTCTCATAATAATCTCTATTATTTTCATGATTAGGCACCATAAACATTTTCTCTTCTTTAGGATACATGATATTGAGGCTTTAATTTTGTAAGAAAAGCTTTTCATTCCATCATTTTACATTAAATAAAAGTTCATCAACCAAATTAGACAAGCTTGGGTTCTCATAATAATTTCCATTGTTTTCTTGATTAGGCACTTGAACATATTCTTTTCATTTGGTTACACAGTATTAATGGTTTGGTTTTGCATGGAAAGCTTTTCATTCCACCATTTTCAATAAAGATAAAGTTCATCCACTAAGTGAGATGAACTTGGGTTCTTGTAATAATCTTTATTGTTTTCAAGATTAAGCATTGTAAACACATTCTTTTCAATGAGGTACAGGATATGGACACTTTGATTTTGCAAGAGAACTTTTGTTTCCATCACTTTCCTTTGAAATAAAGTTCATCAACCAAATGGCACAAACTTTGATTCTTATAATAATGTCCATTATTTTTATTGTTAGGCATCTTAGACATATTCTCTTTGTTGGGATACATGATATTAATACTTTGTTTTTGCAAGAAAAGTTTTTCATTCCTCTATTTTTTGTTAAACTAAAGTTCACCCCCTCAATAAGACAAACATAGATTCTTATAATGATCTCCACTCAGATTTCATGATTAGGAAACAAAAACACATTCTTCTCTTTGGGATACACAATATTAATGCCTTGGTTTCCTAGGAAAGCTTTTATTTTAACCATTTTCCATAGAAATAAAGTTCATCCACTAAATGGGATGAACTTGGATTTTTGTAATAATCTCCATTATTTTTATGATTAGACACAATAAACATTTTTCTTTATTGGGATACACGTTAGAAAACTTTTGCTTCCACCATTTTCTATGGAGATAAAGTTTGTCTCCTAGTGAGATGAACTTCAATTCTCATAATAATCTCCATTATTTTCGTGGTATGACATCATAAACATGTTCTCCTTATTTGGATACATGAGTTGATGCTTTGGTTTTGCAAGAAAAGATTTTCATTCCATCATTTTCCAAATAGATAAGTTCATCAACCAATGAGATGAACTTGGATTCTCATAATAATCTCCTTTATTTTTATGATTAAGCACCATAAACACGTTCTCTTCATTGGGATACATGATATTGATGCTTTGGTTTTGCACAAAAAGCTTTTCATTCCACCATTTTCCATAGAGATAAAGTTAGTCCCTTAAAAGAGATAAACCTGAATTCTCATAATAATCTCTATTATTTTCACATTTAGGAAACAAAAATACATTATTCTCTTTAGGATATATGATATTGATGCTTTGGTTTCACAATAAAACTTTTTTCCATAATTTTCCTCAGACATAAAGTTTATCCATGAAATAAGACAAACTTAGATTCTCATAACAATCTCCATTATTTTCATGAGTAGGCAATGTAGAAACCTTATCTTTGCTGGGGTACATGATACTGATGCCCTGGTTTTGCAAGAAAGCTTTTGTTTCCACCATTTTCCTTTGAAATAAATTCACCCACCAAATGAAATGAACTTGAATTCTTGCAACAATGCCTATCATTTTCATAATTAGGCACCTTAGATATGTTCTTTTCGTTGGGATAGATAATATTGTTGGTTTGGTTTTGCAAGAAAAGCTTTTTGTTCCTTCATTTTCCATTAGATCAAAGTTCATCCTTCAAATAAGACAACATGGATTCTCGTAATAATCTCAATTCCTTTCATGATTGGGATACAAGAACACATTCTCTTCCTCAGGATAAATGATATTCATGCTTTGGTTTTGTAGGAAAACTTTTGTTTCCACCATTTTCCTTAGAAATAAAGTTCATCCACCAAATAAGATGAACTTGGATTCTCATAATAATCTCCAATATTTTCATGATTAGGCACCTTAACGCATTCTCCTCACTAGCATATGTGATATTGATGCTTTGATTTTGCAAGAAAAGTTTTTCATTGTGCCATTTTTCGTAGAGATAAAGTTCCTCCACTAATGAGACAAACTTGAATTCTTGTAATAATCTTCATTATTTTCATGATTAGGTACCATAAAGACATTCACTTCATTGGGATACATGATATTGCAAGAATATTTTTATTTGCATCATTTTCCAAAGAAATAAAGTTCATCCACTAAATGAGCCAAACTTTGATTCTCATAATAATCTCCACTATTTTTACGATAGGCACGATAAAGATGTTCTCTTCATTGGGATGCACGTTATTAACTCTTTAGTTTGCAAGAAAACTTTTGTTTTAATGATTTCCATAGAGATAAAGTTAGTCCACCATTGAGATGAGCTTGGATTCTTGTAATAATCTCTATTTGCTCTTGATGAGGCACACCATAAACATGTTTTCTTCATTGAGTACACGATACTGATGCTTTAGCTCTGCAAGAAAAGCTTTTCATTCCTCCACTTTCCATAAAATTGAAGTTTATCCTATAAATGAGATGAACAAGGATTCTAATAATAATCTCCATTCCATTCAATGTTGGATACAAAGATGCATTCTCTTTAGGTACACAATATTGACGCTTTAGTTACTATAGAAAAGCTTGTTTCCCACCATTTTCTTCATAATCAATGTTTGTCCCCAATTGAGATCAACTTGGATTCTTGTAATAAAATCCATTCTTTTCATTGTTAGGATCCATAAACATGTTTTCTTTAGTTGGATACATGATATTGATGCTTTGATTTTGCAAGAAAAGCTTTTCATTCCATCATTTCCATTAAATCAAAGTTAATCCTCAAAATGAGATGAACATGGATTCTCATAATAATCCTTATTCTATTTGTGATTGGGATACAAAAGCACGTTCTTTTCCTTTGGATACAGCACATTGAAGCTTTGGTTTTACAAGAAAACTTTTGTTTCCACCATTTTCCTTATAAAAAAGGTTCATCCTCTAAATGTGACAAACCTGGATTCTCGTAATAATCTCTATTTCTTACATGATTAGGATATAAAGACATTTCTTCTTTAGGATACACCACAATGATGCCTTGGTTTTGCAAGAAAACTTTTGTTTCCACCATTTTCCTTAGAAATAAAATCTGTCCAGTAAATGAGATGAACTTGAATTCTCATAATCATCTCCACTATTTTCATGATTAGAAACCATAAATACGTTCTCTTCAATAAAACACATGTTATTAACTCTTTAATATTGCAAGAAAGCTTTCATTTCCATGATTTTCCATAAAGATAAGGTTCATTCACTAATAAGCAGACCTATAATAATCCACATTATTTTCATGATTAGGCACCATAAACATGTTCTCTTCCTTCGAATACATAATATTGAGCTTTGTTTTTCAAAAGAAAGCTTTTTGTTCCATCATTTTCCATAAAAAATCATAGTACAACCCCCAAATGAGATGAACATGGATTTTTCTAAAAATCTTTATCCTTTTCATGATTGGGATACAAAAACGCATTCTCTTCCTTGGGATACACATTATAATGCTTTGATTCAATTAGAAAAGCTTTTCTTTTCACCATTTTCCTTATAATCAAAGTTTATCCCCTAATTAAGATGAACTTGGATTTTCATAAAAATGTCCATTCTTTTCGTTGTTAGGATCCACAGACATATTCTCTTCAGTGGGAAACATGATATTGATGCTTTGGTTTTACAAGAAAAACTTTTCATTCCATCATTTTCCATTAAATTAAAGCTTAGACCCTAAATGGAATGAACATGGACTCTTGCAATAATCCATATTCCATTCATGATTATGATAAAAAATACATGCTCTTCCTAAGGATACACCACATCAATGCCTTTGTTTCCACCATTTTCCTTAGAATTAAAGTCCGTCCACTAAACGAGATGAACCTAGATTCTCATAACAGTCCATAAACACGTTCTCTTTATTGGGATGCATGTTATTAACTTTTTAATATTGCAAGAAAGCTTTCATTTCCATGATTTTCCATAGAGATAAAGTTTCTTCAGTAATGAGATGACCTAAAATAATCCACATTATTTTCATGATTAGGCACCATAAACATGTTCTCTTCCTTCGGATACATGATATCGATGCTTTGGTTTTCCAAGGAAAGCTTTTTGTTCCACCATTTTCCATAAAAAATGATAGTACAGCCCCCAAATGAGATGAACATGGATTCTCATAAAAATATTTATCCTTTTCATGATTGGGATACAAACATGCATTCTCTTCCTTGGGATATACAGTATTGATGCTTTGATTCCATTAGAAAAGCTTTTCTTTCCACCATTTTCCTTATAATCAAAGTTTATCCCCTAGTTGAGATGAACTTGGATTTTTATAAAGATGTCTATTCTTTTCGTTGTTAGGATCCATGACATATTCTCTTCAGTGGGAAGCATGATAATGATGCTTTAGTTTTCCAAGAAAAACTTTTTATTCCACCATTTTTTGTTAAATTAAAGCTCGTACCCTAAATGAAATGAGGATGGACTCTTATAATAATCCATATTCCATTCATGATTGTGATAAAAAAATACATTATCTTCCCTGGGATACACCATATTAACGCCTTGGTTCCAAAAAAAAGCTTTTGTTTCCACCATTTTCCTGAAAATTAAAGCTTATCCACTAAATGAGATAAACTTGGATTCTCGTAACAATCTCTATTATTTTCATGATTAGGCATCATAAATGTGTTCTCTTCATAAATATATTCTTTCATTGGGATACACAATAATGCTTTGGTTTTATAAGAAAAGCATTTCGTTCCATCATTATTCAAAAAATTAAAGTTTGCCCATAAATAAAATGAACATGCATTATCGCAACAATCTCTATTCCTTTCATGATTAGGATACAAAAATAGGTTCTCTTCCTTTGGATACTCAATATTAATGCATTTGTTTCACAAGAAAATTTTTGTTTCTTCCATTTTCCTTTGAAATAAAGTTTGTCCACCAAGCAGACAAACCTAGACTCTCATTATAATCTCCATATATTCATGATTAAGAACCCTAAACACATTCTCTTCATTAGGACACATGATATAGATGCTTTTGTTTTACAAGAAATGCTTTCCATTCCACTATTTTCGTTAGAGATAAAGTTCATCCCCCAATTGATATGAGCAAGGATTATCGTAACAATCTACATTTTTTTCTTGATTAGGATACAAAAACACATTCTCCTTATTTTAATACATGACATTGATCTTTGGTTTTGCATAAAAACTTTTCTTCCCATAATTTTCCTTAAAAATAAAGTTCGTCTACCAAACAAGACAAATTTGGGTTCTCGTAAGAATCTCCATTATTTCCATGACTAGGCAACTTAAACGCATTCTCATCATTTAGACACATGATGCTAATACTTTGGTTTCATAAAGCATAGAAAACTTTTGTTTCCACCATTTTCTATGGAGATAAAGTTCATCCACCAATGACATGAACCTAGATTCTCATAGTAAACTCCATTATTTTTCATTAATAGGCACCATAAAAATGTTTTCTTCATTGTGATACACGATATTGATGCTTTGCTTTGCAAAAGGCTTTTCCAAAAATCGAGATTCATCTCTCAAATTAAATGAACATGGATTCTCATAGTAATCTTCATTCCTTTCATGATTGGGATACAAAAACATGTTCTCCTTAGGATACAAAATATTGATGCCTTGGTTTTGCCAAAAAACTTTTGTTTCCACCATTTTCATTAGAGATAAAGTCCATCCACCAAATGAGACAAACTTGGATGCTCATAATAATTTCAATTATTTTCATGATTAGGCACCTTAAACACATTCTTTTCATTGAGATACATGATATTGATGCTTTTGTTTTGCAAGAAAAACTTTTTATTCCCCATTTTCCTTAAGGATAATATTTATCCACCAATGAGATGAACTTGGATTCTTATAATAATCTCTATTATTTCCATGATTAGGCACCGCATCGTAAACACGTTCTCTTGATTGGGATACACAATTTTAATGCTTTTGTTTTACAAGAAATGCATTTCATTCCACCATTTTCCATAAAATCAAAGTTCATCTCTTAAATCAATCTCCATTCTTTTCATGATTAGGATAAAAAAACATGTTCTACTTCTTGGGATACACGATATTGAATCTTTGTACTCTTAAGAAAACTTTTGTTTCCACCATTTCCCTTGGAAATAAAGTTCATCCACCAAATAGGATGAACTTAGGTTCTTGTTGTAATCTCTAATATTTTCATGATTAGATACCTAAGCACATTCTCTTCATTGGAATATACGATATTGATTCCTTGTTTCTTTAAGAAAAACTTTTCATTTAACCACTTTTATAGAGATAAAGTTTGTCCATTAATGAGATAAACTCAGATTCTCGTAATACTCTCCATCATTCTCATGATTACACACCATAAACATGTTTTTTTAGTGGGATATGTGATATTAATCTTTGTATTTGCAAGACAAGCTTTCATTTCACCATTTTCATAAAATTAGAGTTTGTCCCCTAAATAAGATGAACATGGATTCTTATAATAATTTTTGTTCTTTTCATGATTGCAACACAAAAACATGTCTTTCTCCTTGAGATAAATGATATTAATGCTTTAGTTTTGTAAGAAAACTCTTATTTCCACCATCTTTCTTAGAAATAAAGTTTGTCCACCAAATGAGATGAACTTGAATTCCCATAGTAATCTCCATTATTTTAATGATTAGGTGCCATAAACACCTCGTAATTAGGATGCATGATATTGATGCTTTCTTTTTGCAAGAAAAGCTTGGCATTCCACCATTTTCCATTAAATTAAAGTTCATCTGCCAAGTGAGATGAACTTGGATTATCATAATAATCTCTATTCCATTTATGATTGGGGTACAAATACACATTCTCCTCCTCAGGATAAACGATATTAATGCTTTGGATTTGTAACCAAACTTTTGTTCTCACCATTTTCCTTAGAAATAAAGTTTATCCACCGAATATGGCGAACTTGGACTATCATAATAATCACTAGTATTTTCATGCATAGGCACCATAAATTTGTTCTCTTTATTGGGATACTCTTTGGGTTTGCAAAAGAAGCTTTTCATTCCACCATTTTCTATAGAGATAAAGTTCATCCATCAACAAGTCAAACATGGATTCTTGTAATAATCTCCATTATTTTAATGATTAGGCACTATAAACACATTCTTTTCAGTAGGATACACAATATTGATGATTTGGTTTTACAAGACAAACTTTTTATTCCACTATTTTCCATAGAGATAAAGTTCATCCACCAGTGAGACAAACTTGGATTCTATTAACAATCTACATTGTTTTCATGATTAGGCACCATAAATGCAGTCTTTTATTGGGGATACATGATATTGATGCCTTGGTTTTATAAGAACAGTTATTCATTCTACTATTTTCCATAAAATCATATTTTGTCCCCCAAATCAAATAAACATGGATTTTCGTGATAATTTCTATTCCTTTCATTATTGGGATAGAAAAGACATTCTTTTTATTAGGATTAATGATAGTGATGCTTTGGTTTTGCAAGAAAACTCTTGCTTTCACCATCTTTCTTGGAAATAAAGTTCTTCTACCAAATAAGATGAACTTAGATTCTCATAGTAATCTCCATTATTTTCATGATTAGGCACCTTAGACACTTTCTCTTCATTAGGATACATTACATTAATGCTTTAATTTTGCTAAAAAAAGATTTGCATTCCATTATTTCCACTAAATTAAAGTTTATCCTCCAAGTAAGATGAACTTGGACTCTCATAACAATGTCGGTTACATTAAGATTGGGATACAAAAACATATTCTCCTCCTTTAGATACATGACATCGATGTTTTAGTTATGTAAGAAAACTTTTGTTTCCACCATTTTTCTTAGAAATAAAGTTCTTCCACCAAATACAACGAACTTAGACTCTCAAAATGATCTCCATTATTTTCATGTTTAGGCACTTTAAACACATTCTCTTCATTAGGATGCATCATTCATGCCTTAGTTTTGCAAGAAAAGCTTTTCATTCCACCATTTTCCATAGAGATAAACTCCACCAATTAATGAGGAAAACTTTGATTATCATAATAATCTTCATTATTGCCATGATTAGACACCATAAACACATTTTTTTCATTGGGATTCATGATATTGATGCTTTAGTTTAGCAAGAAAAGCTTTTCATTCCACCATTTTTCATTAAATTAAATTTTGTCCCCTAAGTGAGAAGAGCATGGACTCATAATAATCTCCATTACTTTCATGATCAGGATACAAAAGCATGTTCTCCCCCTTGGGATAAATGATATTGATGCTTTGGTTTTGCAAGAAAACTTTTAATTTCACTATTTTTCATAGAAATAAAGTTCGTCCACCAAATGAGATGAAATTGGATTCTTGTAATAAGATCAATTAGTTTAATGATTGGGCACCTTAAACACATTCTTTTCATTGGGTACAAGATATTGATGCTTTGGATTTTTAAGAAAAGCTTTTCAATCCACCATTTTCCATAAAGATAAAGTTTGTCCACCAATGAGACAAACTTGAATTCTAGTAATAATCTCCATTATTTTCATGACTAGGCACCATAAACACGTTCTCCTTATTTTCCATAAAATCAAAGTTCATTGCCTAAAAGAGACGAACATGGAATCTTGTAATAATCTCCATTATTTTAATGATTAGGCACCATATCAGAAAAACATTCTCTTCATTGGGATACATGATATTGATGCTTTAGTTTTGCAAAAAAAGCTTGTCATTCCACCATTTTCCAGAAAATCAAAGTTTGTCCCCCAAATTAAATGAACCTGAATTCTCATAATAATCTTCATTCCTTTTGTGACTAGGTTACAAAAACACATTCTCCTTCTTAGGACGCACAATGTTGATGCATTGGTTTCGCAATAAAACATTTTTTCCACCATTTTCCTTAGAAATAAAGTTCGTCCACCAAATAACAGAAACAAGGATTCTAGTAATAATATCCATTTTTTCATGATTAGGTGCCATAAACACATTCTCTTCATTGAGAAAAATATTATTAGTTTTTTGATTTCACAAGAAAACTTTTGTTTTCATGATTTTCCATAGAAATAAAATTATGAGTTGAACTTGGACTCTTATAATAATTTCCATTATTTTAATGGTTAGGCACCTTCAACACATTCTTTTCATTGGCCTACACGATATTGATACATTAGTTTTGCAAGAAAAGCTTTTCATTGCACCATTTGCCATAAAATCAAAGTTCATCCCTAAATGAGATGAACATAGATTCTAACAATAATCTTTACGCCTTCCATGATTAAGATACAAAAAACACATTTTCCTTCTTGGCATACACGATATTGATACTTTGGTTTTGCAAGAAAAGCATTTTGTTCCATGATTTTCCATAAAGATAAAGTTCATCCACCATTGGGTGGGTCAAACTTGGATTCTTATAATAATCTCCATTATTTTTTGGATTAGGCAGCATAAACAAGTTCTTTTTAGTGGGATATATGATTTTCGCAAGAAAATATTTGTTTCCATAGAGCTAAAGTTTATCCACCAATGAGAAAAACTTAGGTTCCCAAAATAATCTCCATTATTTTCCTAATCAAGCATCATAAACATATTTTCATCATTCGGATACATAATATTTATGCTTTGGTTTTGCAACAAATGCTTTTCATTCCACCATTTTCCATGAAATCAAAGTTTGTTCCATAAATCTAATGAAGAGGATTCTCATAATAATCTCTAGTCCATTCATGATTGGAATGCTTAAACGCATTCCACTCCATGGGATACATGATATTGAGGTTTTGGTTTCATAAGAAAGCCTTCATTTGCACCATTTTCGTTAGAACTAAAGTTTATCCACCAAATAAGATGAACTTGGATTCTTGTAATAATCTCTAGTATCTTTATGACTATATGCCTTAAACACATCCTCATCATTGGATTCTCATAAATCTCTATTATTTTCATGATTATGCAGCATAATCATGTTCTCTACACTGGGATACACATTATTTATTCTTTAGTTTTTAATAAAACTTTTTTCCACCATTTTCTATAGAGATAAAGTTCGTACACTAGTGAGAGGAACTTAGATTCTCTTAATAATCTCTTAACTTGGATTCTCCATTAGTATGTGCAGACACCTTATTTTGTCCAGGCTAATTTTTAGGAATCTGGGGCATGGACATGAGAGGGGGCGATGATCTTCTCATTGCGATGCATGATATTGATGCTTTATTTTGCAAGAAAAGCTTTTCATTCTACCATTTTTTAAAAAATCAAAATTCATCCCCCTAATGAGATAAACATGGATTCTCATAATAATCTTATTGCCTTTCATAATTGGGACATATAAACATGTTCTTTTATTTGGGATACACCGTATTGATGCTTTGGTTTGCAAGAAAACTTTTGTTTCCCCTATTTTCCTTAGAAATAAAGTTCATCCACCAAGTGATATGAACTTGAATTTTCATAAAAATCACTATTATTTTCATGGTTAGTCACAATAAACATGTTCTCTTCATTAGGGTACATGAAATTGATACTTTGGTTTCAGAAGAAAACCTTTGTTGCCTCCATTTTCATAAATAAAGTTCATCAACCAAATGGGAGCAACTTGGATTCTCATAATATTTTCTATTTTTTCATGATTAGGCACCATATGATTTTGTAGACACCTCATTTTGTTCGAACCAATTTTTGGCATCATAGAAGTTAGATAAAAGATGATAAAATCAAAAAATAGAAATAAAACTATGATTAGATGTAAACAAATTTTAGAACCCAAACAACCAATGACAGAGGTCACTTTCGCAAGATATATGATTGTAAGAGGGTGGGAAGCATATCATCAGCTGCGAAGTTGTTGCAGCATTTCTGCTTTCTTTCTCATCATGATAGAACCAATAAGAAGATCGGCTGGGCATGGTAGTTAGAGATGCTCCCTGGTCTAGGAGAGAAAAACAAAAAAATGCCCTCGCCTTGTCTCCTAATTGCATTTGCTGAGCATTAATTAAAAGGAAGCACTTTCAGCTATTTAAGGACTATTTCCCATCTATAAGAAAAAAGACTCTCTCCAATCTAAATGAAAAACTCTCTCAGCCATAAAAAAAACTTTCAGCTATCAAAAAAGCTCTCCAGCAATCCCAGAAAACGTTTCATCTATCCCCACATATCCTCCATCAACTTCAGCTCTAATAACTTACCAAAACACTGTTCCATTTCCTTTCACCCTCAACTAACATCCATTCCCATAGCTCCCCAAAAGCACCACTAGACCACCATCAAGAACTCAACATTTCACACACTTTCATCCTTAAAACACCCCATCAGGAACCTATACTAGAAAACTTCTTCCTTTCACCCTTTTCTTGCTAAATAATAGCAAAAAGAAGGAAAGAACTGGGCTTAAAGTTACTACTTTAAAAAAGGAAGAAACTTTAAGCTTTAGCTGGTATATTTTTTTCCTTGTTCCATATATTTTTTGTTTTGATCATTCATTTAATTTTAGTGAGCCCTTCATGCTGCCATGACCCTCCCAATACTCTCATGCATCTTTGTTACCATGGTTTTGGTAGTCCTAAGATCTTGATGACCCTCTTGACACCTTGATATTATTAGATATATAAACTTACCATGCTTCATTTTCATCATCGTATAGCTTCTTTTCATGCATCTTTTGCCATGTTCCTTTCATATTCACATATCTATTGCATATTTAAATGGTCACCTTAATGTGTCTTAGGTATGTTTAAATATTTTTCTTGTGTTTTAAGGAGGCTTATGAAATGAAAATGCTATCTTGACAACTCCAACATCCACTTCTTTGTATAAACATGTTTATATCATCTCCATCCACCTTATTTATCATCTTCTTACATCTATGTCACCCATTTCCATGTCAAAATGTCATCTTTGTATGTTTGCATGTTTAATCCATGTTTATCTTTGTATGTGCTATATTTTGTTCATGATATCTCCATTAAAATGCTTGCTTGTTTCTTACAAACTAATTTTTAGAAATATCCCCAAGTTAAGTTATGCTACCTACAATAGATAAAGAGTAGCATGGACTTAATGTTTTCATCAAATTTGTCTCCCAATCTTAGGGGCAAATCAACATTTTAGCTCTAGATTCATGGTGAAATATGTTTATTTTTTGAAAAAAAAGAAATTTTTTATTATTAATTCTTGATCTTGAGTCTTGTGTTCTTTTTGGTGACATGACCAATGGGTTGTTCCATCATCCCAAACTACTTTAGGATTATGGAATAAACTTGTGAAGATCGTGTTACTTTCTAACGTGGATGTTTGGACGTCCTAAACCCAAGTCTATCTTTAAAAAAACTAAAATATTGAATAATCCCTCTCTTTTTGAACCACAAAATATTTCCTTTGATTTTTTTATTACTTTTCCTTTAAAGGGCATCAATTGCCTTTATAATGGTGTTTTATTTGCCTTCAAATCATCCCGGATGAGGGAGTTATAATTTTTCAAACCTTTGCTGTTTGAAACCCCTGAAACCAGCATGCAATATTCTGTTTGGGCCATTTTGGCCCATCAATGATTTTAACGAAATTTCTAAATATTTTTTCGAAAAAGTTCACAAAATTCCTTTTTCAAAAAAGTTATTATCTACAATCTAACGATCCCTGATAAGCTTAGAATGATTTTTTGAAATCCATCATGCAGTTTTAATTATACATGCTGCTAATGCTGAGACGAACCTAATTTGAAAATTAATTCCAACTAGAAAGTAATTTTTTATAATTTTTGAATTATTTTTATATTGAACCTTTTTAGTTACCTTTCCAACAGTATCTCATTTACCCCTTGAACCTTTTAGATGTACCCAAAAAAATGCAGGAATAGAGGGAACATAATGTTGTCCCTCATTTTCAACCTAATTTTTGAATCTTCTTTTATCAAGATGTTCTGATGTCTCAAACTGTGTCTGATTGATTCACCCACAACATCAGCCTCTTTTGACTCGGATCAAAATTAAAATTCAAACAAAATAGGATTTCATGTTAAATTTTCACTAGTAGGAGATACTCCAACTTCATTGCTCCAAAGGGGATACTCTAACCCCATTTTTAATTAAAAATTTTAAATTTTCTCTTTGTTCCTATATATTTTCCTAACTTTGGGGAAACTCTAACCCCATTACTTAAGGGGATACTCCAACCCTATTTTTCCATTTAAAAAAAACTTAGATTTCCATTTTCTAAAACTTTATGCTTTAAAGAGAATTATATATAAATAAAGACCAAATTGAGCCAATTTAATTGAGACCAAAGTGAGACATAGTACGTACGATTTTAGGCATCATGGCGATGTTATTTCTTCCTCATGCAAAACTAACTCCTAAACCCTACCAACTAATCTCTGGACTTCGTAGACCTTAAAATTAGTGTTTTGAGTTTCGTAACTCATAATATTGTTTTCAATACGCATCCGATCTTGCCTAGCATAAAAGGATTAATGGTAATTCCAAATTTATGGCCACTTCACGGTGGCCATCTGAGACTAGTTGGATGAGCAACTTATCTGACGATCCCTATCCCTTTCACATTATCACGCCTAATCGAAATCCCAATCAAGGGATAGCTCAAAGGCTTGACCACAACCAACCATCATTTATGTTAAGTCAAGCATGCTATGCCCTTTGGGTCATCCAAAGTTTTAAAGGCTGAGCACGTCGTGATAGCATGGCAACTCCACTAGGGATCATTTTAGAGAGTTAGGCCTATAACTAGCTATTTCTAACTTGGTTCTTGGTTTTTCAATCTCCATAATTATTTAGATATAATTCTTTTTTATTTTTGCCTACTAATCTTTATTGTTTATGTTTTTATCATGTGATTGGTAGGGATTATTCATGCCCAAATAAATATTGTTTTAAGTAAATACAGTAATATGAGAGTGGAACAAAAAGGTTTGATTATTTCCCCAACACACATCGTGCACTTGCATTTGCACTAGGTTCCCAGCAAACACCATGGTATGATTACTATCCTAATTATTAAGAGAAAGTGAGCCATCCACCTTTATGAGTAACCCTCCATATAGGCATGGCAAGACCTTTTGGGATGTAAATTACCTATGTCTCTTGTCAGTACCCCTTTGCATTTGCATAGGGAAATACAACCACCAGATCGAACCTGTTCTACCAAACCAGTGATCAGCCTAGGATTAGGGTGCCTTAACTGTTAAGAACAGATGGAGAAGTAATTCAGATACCAAAATAGGTGTTAACTTAAACCCACATAGTGAACCCCATAAGCTAAACCATGTCAAACCATACTAGTTTGCTGCTAGAATAACCTGTAGAGTAAGATCACTCAGTTATGTGAGTGATAATGGGGAACATTATCACCCATATTTATCATTTTTATTTTCATGATTATTCCTTTAGGATATGCCATTTGGTACAAAGACAAATCCACTTTGATAAATGGGTGATGACAAGTGAATGCCATTACTTGCAACACCATTTTTCAATCGTCATGCTACTTGAATGATGGCTTAACATGTATTTACCGTAGATGTTGATAAACAAACGTCACCACTTAATTGGTCGATCTTGTCCTTGCAAGGTATCGTGTCACCTTGATAAAAAGTGATTTTAACCCAAACTTGCCATTAAGCTATCTATTTGTTGTTAATTATCATGTTCGTTCTCAGGCATTGTACACATACTCCGAGGTAATTTTTATGATTTATTTTTGTTGCTTCTCTTGTTCTAACCAATATT
>JBBYHK010000005.1:4934976-4993826 GCA_038382065.1 Adansonia grandidieri
GTAAAGTTTGCATCCCCATTTATGTTTTGTGCCATCCCCTTGTATGTTCATTGTCTTCTCCTTGTCTAAATGCATGTCATGATGGCTATCAAAAACTAATTTTCAAAACCTCCCCAAGCCAAGCATGTCAACCTCAACAAATGAGGATTAGCATGAACTTAGCATTTTCCTTAAAGTTAGCAAAATATCTTAAGGAAAATTAAGTTTTCCAAATCTAGAATCCTGGTTAAATGAGCTCAAATCTTCTGATTTTGCAACAAATATGGCCTTACACTTGTTCCCAAAATATTCGTGCCTTGTTTTTGGGTCAAAACCTTGAGTGATATGATCAACAGGCTATTTCATCATCCTAAAATGCTCCAGGGTTGTGCAAATGAGTTCGTGATGCTCATGCCATTCTTTTCCTTCAGTCATGGATGTTTGAATGTAAATGACTCAAGTTTAGACCATAAACATAAAGAAAATAAGAAATATCCTCTGCTTTACTTTGTCCGCTGCTGGCAATAACACTATTACAAATTGAAAAATCACTTTAAAATCCAAAATGATTTTTTAAGAATTTTATAATATTTTTCTCTAAAAGTGTGTCAAAATACCTTTAAAACGAGGTCCTGTTCATCCCCGGATCAGTTTGGAGGAAAGAGTTATGATTCTTCAAACCTAGACTGTCTAGAATTACTGGAGTGAATAAAGTGCAACCTGGTTGGGCCCTTTAAGCCCACCAACAGTTTTTCCAAATCCATCCAGCATTTTTCCTAAAATGTTCATGAAATTCCCTTTCTGGAAAGATATTATTTGCAATTTTTTGATACCAAATGAGTTCGAAATGATTTTTCAAATTTTGACACACCTCATCTCTCGTATGCTCTGCCAGTAGTGAAATTAATCCAAACTTGAAAATTTATTCCTTGGAAAGTGACTTTTTGGGATATTGGGAATATTTTTATGTTGACCCTTATCGAGTCACCTTTCTAACGGTATCTTGTCCACCCTCTAAAGCCTTCAAACTAATTTAGAATAAATTCAGGAAGCAAGATAATGCGATGCTGTCCTCTATTTTCAGTTATGGTCAAAATTTAGTTATTTTCTTGAATTTTGTCTCGAGACATTTGAATGTCTCCATATCACCCTAAGCAGACTTGAGAACATGCTTTGACCTCCCATAGGCTTGTATCAAGGCATAAACATATTTTACATCTTTACCATCCTCATTCATAATAATTTCTTTTGCCATAAGTTGTTGAAAGGCTTACACATTTCCTAAATCACAAAGTTTTGTCAACTTAAGTTTTCCAACTCGACTTCTCTAAAAAGTGTCAGACGTGTCACTTTTAGGGATACTCCAATCCCGCTTTTCAAAATTGTTGAGATTGAAAATCTTCCTTTGTCAAAATGATTTGTCATCCACGATGATACTCTAACCCCTGACCTTCTGAAAGGATGCTCTAACCTCGCTTTTCAAAATTGTCAAGATTTAAAAATCCTCCTTTGTCAAAATTATTTGTCATCCACGAGATACTCTAACCCTAACTTTTTGAAGGGATACTCAACCCTATCTTTCAACTACAATTAATTTTTTCCTCCTTCTCGGACTTTTATGAATATGTCAAACAAATCAATTCAATCAAGAAACCCAGATGTATGTCAAAAATTATCGATTCGGTTATTCCCAAATAATTGATGCCAATTATGAAATAAATTCCAATAGTCCATTCCTTTTCTTTATCACTGCATTGAATGATCCATGTTTTGTTACTTCATTTATTGCCTTACTAATGTGATTTCTTTATGATGATTATTTGCATTCATGTTTTAAAATCATTTCAAATAAAATTAAAGTTAATGTTCCTCATGGGTATCTCTCTAGTGCCCAAAGTGGAACATTCCATTTTCAAAGTAAAATCCAGAGGTCATTTTATTCAAAATTTCTATATTCCCCATTCTTCCAGGGCGTATATGAGATTAAATCTTTTTCATTAAAACCTGGATTTGTATTTTTATAAGATTCATGCATCAAAAGAGGGTTATATCAAAATTGTGATGAGGTAAGATCGAAAGAATCAAAACCAAGATGAGACATATCTAGTAAGGTACCGATTTTAGCTGTCATAAAGAGGTTCATACCTAATCGTGTGTAACCAACTCCCAAACCTAAACGGCGAATCTTAGTACTACATAAACCACGGCATTGATGTTTTAAGTTTCGTAACTCAAAACATAGGATTTAATAGGCATCTGGTTATGCCTAGCCCGAAATGGTTGATGGTGACTCATACGTTGGCCATTTTGTAATTGTCATCCGAGACCAATAAGATGAGCGATTCATCTTATGGTTCCCTTCACTGTGTCACAAGTTGAGAGTTTGTACATTTTCATTTTCATCACATCGCAAAAGAAAAATCTCAGTCAAGAAGACATTTTCAAGTGAAAAAAATATTTTAAGTCATACGCACCCATTGATCTATGAGGATCCACCCGAGGTACATTGCGACAGCTTGGCGACTCCGCTGAGGATTGCATGAGAGTTAGGCCAATAACTAGTTGTGTTTCGCTAGGTTTCTAGTTCTTTCAATCTTTGGTCATTATTTAACTATGACCTTTTTTTTTTTGTTTTATCAACTAATCTTTTATTTGGCAGGATTGTCAAGATTGTCTTATTTTCGAATAACCATCAGTTTAATAAAAATGGTAATACAAAAGTAAACAAAAAGGTTTGATCATGTCCCCGTCACACACCACACACTTGCATATGGATTAGTGTCCCCCAAACTCCATGGCATGGTTATAACCCAATCATTAGGAGGAACTGAGCTATCCGCCTTCATGAGTAACCCTCTGCATAGGCATGGCAATAACTTCCCGGATGTAAATTACCTATGTCTCTCATGAGTAACCTTCCATATTTGTATAGGGAAATACATCCAACGGATCAAACCTGTTCATCCAAACCCGTGATGGGTCTAGGATTGGGGTCCCTCGACTATCCTTACTGGACGGAGGAGCAATTCAGATACCTATTTATATAGTGAGCCCTATGAGCTAAACCATGTTAAACCATACCAAAATACTGCTAGAATACCTGGAGAATAGGTTCACTCAGGGAAACATTCCTAACTTTTACTCTTAATTACCATAATTATGTACGTGACAATGAGTATACAATTGTCACCTGCATTTGCATTTTTATCATTTATCAAGGCATGCCATCGTGCCACCCGAACGATGGCTAACCTTTGTATAAATAAGTGACAGTGAACAAAAACCATCATTCATAATGTCTTATACTGTAAGCCATTATGCTATCTGAGTCATGGCTTATCGCACATCCGCATTAGTGGTGATAAATAAATATTACTACTGGTCAGTTATTTTTCCATCAAAATAAGATATTGCATCACCTCATGAAGGGCAAATTGCATCCTGGCATGTTGAAATGTTGCCCGTTTCTCATCTCACCACCTTGGTTGAGATATGTTATGAAGTTTTTGTTCTAATGTTATTAAATTCTTTATTTCCTTACATTTGTCTCCTATATGTTCCACTAACTTATTTTCCTTTTGTTTATGTTTTGGTGCATGCATCATTTCATCATAACCATCATGACTATCATCATTTTGGGATAATCATTCTGGTTCGGTGTTAACAGAGGGCATCATTTATGGAGCAACAGTTTATCTCAACTATCAAGTCCTTTGAAAATGTCAGAACATGGTCAGAAGGTCACCAACATCAAGACAGGGACATCCTAAAGCCCGAATACGTCTCAGAAATGCATGAAGAGGTCAAGATCGGTTTTTGTCAGAATAATTGTTAGGAATTGAAGCACATTTGGGATAGTTAGGATAACGATAAGAAAGAAGCCTTCACTAAAAAGTACAAGGATATAGCTCTTTTACTTTGAGTTTAGTTGGATGATGGCTTGTTGTGAGCAGCAACACAGTTCTAGAATTTGGCTTACCAATGTTTCACCTTCAACCAATAAGATTTAGTCCCTACCATTGATGTGTATACAGCTCTGCTCAACATAGAAAGGGCCAAGTCAGACCAGATTTATTGTGAAGCGCTAATGCGTCCTCCATTCAAGACAAGGTCGAGGCAAATTCTTAGAGCCATAGAAGCATGGGTTGATAGTTACGTCAAAGTAAAAGGAAGCAGTGAATGCATATCTTGGGCCAGCTTGAAAGAGGGTATGGTAAATCTTTCTGATCAAAAGAAAGCTCAAGATGTCTATGCTCTAGCAATTTACGGGCTCATTATATTCCTGAAGACTTTTGGTTATATAGAGGCAGCAGTCACAAATTTCTTTTCTCGCCTATGTTGCAACATCAACCCTACTTCTGCCATCATCGCCAACACCATCCATGCGTTCAGCTTTTGCAAAAGAATGAGTACAATGAGGTTTATCGGGTGTGCCCTATTGCTCCAGATATGGCTCCTAGGTCATCTTTGTGTTAGGAAAAGGAGAGTCAGGCAAAATTTTTTCTTCAAGATCAGTCATCTTTCCACGACATTAGAGGAAGAATGTCATCAAGATAAGACAGAAAAGCATTAGGTCAAGGAATTACAAAACGTCAAGGAGGAAGAAATCACATTAAGAGCCCCATAGGTGTTCCCTCAGTCAATTGTGTACAGATATGGAGACTACACTTTCGTACTGCTTTTGGGATTATGGGGAAATACCAGTTATTCTCCTCTATTGGTATTGCGTCAATTCTAGTGCTAGCAATTATCCCGTTCTTCGAAGACCTAGGACATTGGGATTTTGAATACAGAGAGCCCAACTATAAAGTAAAAGTCTAGTTAGCTTCCAGGCCTAGAAAAATGTCCGTTGTATGGAAAGATACTAGAGAGGAAGCCCCACCATGCTTGGATATGAAGAATGGAGACTCTGCCATATCAATGATCCATTACCACCACCCAACTCTAAGATACTACAAATCCTAATAGAGGAACCGCCTTCTGAGATTGAGCTACTTAGGAGAGAGTTTGAATGAGAAAAGGCAGCCTTTGCCACAAAAATCTCTTGACTTAAGAAGGAAAAGGGCCAGCTAGAGATGGATATCTATCTTAGGAGCAGTGAAATGGATCAAGTCATTAAAAAAAGGGATCGCTTTAAAGATGACCTCAAAAGCCTAACCAAGGATTATGTGACACTCTGCAAAGCTAACAAGTCCCGACGTATTGGCAAGACATCAGTCGAATGGGAAGCAAAAGTTGCCACGCTCAATCGCGAGCTAAATTAGCAAAAGAAGGAAGTGAGAACGTGCTCTTGCTTCCACCTAACAATGAAGGAATTAAAGACTCGAGGCCCAAATGCAAGATGCGAGAGCCACCAGGGTTGAAAATAAAGCCCTCATTCACAGAATCCAAGAGTTAGAATAGTCTCTCCAGGTTCATAAAGGTCATATCAATGAACTAACAAGGGCTTCCGAGCAACGCGAATTAAATTGGCAAGCGACAATCAACCAAGCATGTCTGAACTACCAAGAACAACATTAACACTTCACTGAACAAGTTTAGATGGCTCATCAAGAGGTGGATGACATGATTGAAGTAGCTCGGTCTACAAGGCGAGACATTGTACCTATTCGAGATTGTGAGCAACAACTTTTGGGTTTTCTTGATCATGTGATTACACAATATAATCACATTAGTTACTTTCAGATGTAATCATTTCGTAAAAGAAAAACCCTTTTACGACTCTTGATTGATGTTATTAACGAAGCTGTTCCAAGAATCAATTGTCTCTAATGCATATGCACATTTGATTTCACCATTTTTCATTACACTTGCATCAATCATTCATTATCTTAACTCATCATTGCATCATAAATGCTCATCAATAAATATATTTTTAAATAAAAGTCTAATATGGGAATTGGGCCATAAAAGTGCAAGGGATTCCGAGATTAATCAGGAGAACGAAATCTTACATCACACACTGTTACAACACATGACGTCGTAAGCAAATCATAGAGAGTGATCATGAAGCTCGTGTTAAATGACTTGAGCTAATGGTTAAGGAATCACAAGACTAGATGTTTCGTCAGCAATACGAAATACAAAATCAAATTGCAAAACTTATGGAAATAAAAGAAAAAGGGCAAGCCAGCACTGCTGAAACAATGAATGATCCTTCCATCGCTGAAAGTCCCCTTGCCAATAATCCAGAACCTGCACAAGGGGAAACTAGACAAGAACAATGGCCCGCTCCTACACCTGTCCCTCAGGCTCTACCAGTTATCTACCTAAATCCCACTGTGGTAGATCAATTTATTCTCGGTGCTCAAAGGGTGAACATAAGAGTCTCATCGACAGGTCTGATAACCCTTGACCATAAGGAATCAGAGAGAACAGAAGGTCAAAAGTCCACCATGACTATCGAAGAAGTGAACAAATTCTAGCTACTAGAAAAATACCTCCAAGCTATCGAGGGCAGTGATAAGTTTGGAGCTTTTGATGCACAATCGCTGTCTTTGGTGTCTAACGTTGTCATTCCCCTAAAGTTTAAAGTCTTAGAGTTTGAGAAGTTTAATGGAACCATCAACCTTTCTGTCCATGTTCGAATATACCTACGAAAGATGGTCAGGTATGAGAAAGATGAAAAGCTCCTCATCAATTGCTTCTAGCATAGCCTCACTGGGGTAGCATTTCGGTGGTATATCGAGCTAGATAATGTCAAAATCCAATCATGGGCCAACTTGGCTAAGGCCTTTCTAAATCAATACCAGCACATGTTGCATTTGGTGCCAAATTGACTTTCCTTGTTGAATTTCGAGAAGAGATCCACTAAAAGTTTTAGACAATATGCCCAAAGGTGGAGAGAAGAAGTAGCCCTAGTCCAGCCCCCTTGCAGAAAAAAGATGACAGTCACTTTCATTCATACCTTACGTGCTCCTTATTATGAGAAGCTCGTATGGAATGCCACCAAGAAATTTGCATAGTTATTGCTCTCCAGAGAAATGATCAGTGCCGCTATTAAGAGTGGTAGAATGTCATCCGGGAAATAGCCAGATTGAGTAAGAAGCCTATTGCCAGTAAGAAGAAGGAAAGAGAGGCCAATGCCATAAGTTATGCTAGCTCATGTCAGCCAAAACAACATCAAATACCCAATCCTTGCTACCCAAGCATGCTGTATTCTACCCTATCACCATACCCCTTTAGCAAATTAATGCCATAACCTATAACCCATCCTTTGTAATCCCATCCAACCCACCACAAAGCTACCTTCCACAAGTTCACCAAAGTACCAGTCGAGTAACCAATAATGCACCTTGCAATCAAAGTGCAAATCAACAAAGACAATATTTTGATCCCATCCCTATGACCTATAAGGAGCTCTACCAGACCTTGCTCCAAAATCATTTAGTGGCCCTAATCTATGTCCTAAAAAAGAAGCCATCATACCTGTAATGGTATAACCCTAACACCCACTGTGAATACCATGCTGGGGCAGCAAGGCATGACATTGAGAACTATATATCTTTCAAACAAAATGTGCAAAATTTAATTAACTCAAAAGTCTTGGAGTTAAAGATGAACCAGGGACCAAATGTTACTGCCAATCCTTTACCAAATCACACTGAGCTAACTACAAACATTATCGACATTAACAATAAATATGAAGTCAAGGCAAGCATAAAGGATGTAAGGATGCCAATGTTCTTGATCTAGCAAGCATTGATTCAAGTCGGGTTGTTTAATGCAATAGAAAAATTAAAAGAGAATCCCGACAACTTTTGTGAGTTCCACACAGTTATAGGTCCATGGTTCAAAGAATGATGAATGAAGGCCAGATAGAATTCTATAATGAAATCATACCTACTGCTGAATCTATCAACATGATCGGAGACAAAACCATAAAGTCGCCTTACAGGAGAAACCGACCCTTCATTCTTTATGGCAAGTCAAGTCCTGAGGTCAGTTTTTCGATTGCAGCTAAATAGGTCATGAAAATGCCCATTCCACCTAAAGGAAATTCCCCCCACTAGGATAAGTACCTAATTTTCTATCTCAAATTTTGTTAAATAATTAAGGAATAGGCCCGAACAAAATTAGGTGTCTACAGCTGCCCTTATTTAGCTATTGTTGAGAATCAGGAATGGGGCAAAGACCAAATAGACATAATTTTGTTCAAGCCTTATAAGTTTTTCTAAAAAGATTTTTTTTTTACATATACATACACTAATTGCATTATTTTTTTCATACATATATAACTAGCTGCACCAATTTTTTCATTTTAGTGCCAATTTCATTAAAAGATAGCCATCAGCTACTCTTGGGCTTGGTGCCAATTTCGAACGGATATAGCCATCATCTACTCTTGGGCTTGGTGCTAATTTTGATTAAGTTTAAACCATCATCTACATTTAGGTTTAGTGCCAATTTCAATAGGCCAAAGCCATCATTTACTTTTGCACTTAATGCCAATATCATTGGAAAATAGCTATTAGCTACTTTTGGGCTTGGTGCTAATTTAAAAGAAACATAGCCATCATCTACTTTTGGGCTCTTCATTATGGATGCTTACATCGACTAGCTATCATTTCGGCCAGTTACATTGGGTGTTTATTTCAGGGTCAATTTTTTTCAAGCCCTTATTTACCTACCTGACATAGGATTGCGTGAAGAGGAAATAGACTTCTTCATATCCTTCTAAACCTACCCGACAATAGGATTGCATGAAGAGGTGATAGAAATGTACCGAAGCTTTGAAAATTCTTTTAAATGCTTCAAATATCACCATCAAAGCTTGAAAAACATTTTTGAATGCTTGGAATATCACCATCAAAGCTTTAAAAATTTTTTGAATGCCTTGAATATCACCATTGAAGCTTTAAAAACATTTTTGAATGCTTCAAATATAAGCATCGAAGCTTTAATTCTTCTTCACCTACTTGATAATAGAATCATGTGAAGAGGTAATAAAAATCTATCAAAATTTTGTAACTTCTTTCAAATGCTTCAAATCTCACTATTAAAGCTTTAAAAACATTTTTGATTGCTTTGAATATCACTATCAGAGCTTCTTCAGAGCTTTCTTCAATTACCTAACAATTAGATCATGTGAAAAGGCGAGCCTTTCTCACTTACATGACATAGGATTGCATAAGAAGGCCATAGATTTCTTCAAGGGATTGTTTAATTTTTCCTAAAAAATCATCACATATCAAATATCAAATTAGTGTTTATCAATTCAAAGATATAACTTATGCAATTAGATAAATATCTGCTTAAGGCACAGTCGCATACTCTTATTGGAATCATAAAAAGTATCATATCCAAATTCCAATATTTATGGAATGAGATCACTTTCTCATTCTAACCTAGGAAATGATCTACTTGATCAAAATCTATGAAACTTTTGAAATAATTTTAACCATGAATTTTCCAATATAAAGAATTATGGATATGCCATTTTCATTAGAATGCTAAAGCTTTCTTGTGATCGATGATCACACTTCAAGACATCTTTGAATGAGATGAAGAAATGAATTTGGAGGCACAAAAAGAGTGGCACTACTAAAATTTGATTTGAAACAATTGGTACAACAAGGTCTAGGTTTATCAAGGCCAAATTTAGGTAGATGTTCTTTCATAAAAGTTCCTTCAAAGGGAAATAATCAAATTATGACATCCTTTTAATCTTTAAATACAATAACCTGACAAGTTTTAAACTAATTTTAGTAAACACCAAGTCTCAAAGAGTTGATTTAAAAGGCTTTTGGTACATGTCAATTTTTAAGGTTGGATACAAAAATTTTAAGAGATTATTTTTAAAAAAGTCAATGTTTGAGTATTTGATTCAACTTTTAACTACTATCATGAAATCTCCAAAGGTTTGGGATCATTTCTGAATTAGCACGGAAAGGTTCTTTTCTTTTACTAGCTATCTTTACCGATTTAGGAGCAATTCCATAGCTTTTAAGCTTGCCTTTTAACATTCTTGAGAACTCAAAAATCATCTAAAAAGATGAATTTGAAACAAGCTTTCTAAGAATGGCTCCATAACTCA
This sequence comes from Adansonia grandidieri, assembly GCA_038382065.1. NCBI lineage: Eukaryota > Viridiplantae > Streptophyta > Magnoliopsida > Malvales > Malvaceae > Adansonia > Adansonia grandidieri. The sequence continues at coordinate 4,944,992 of JBBYHK010000005.1, forward strand.
AATAGTTATTTTTTATCAAAATGGACTTTGTTAGATATCTAATGGATGTCATGGTCCAAGGTTTAAAAAGAAAGGATAAATAGGCTTAAATCAAATGTTCAAAGATAATTAAATTAAGGATCATTTCTTTAAGAAGGGATTTAACCAAGCATTTTTATCAAGACGACCAAATCTTCATTTCTTTATCTTTTTTTCCTTTCATTTTTTTTTACTTTGATTTTTTTCATTTTTTCATTCTTTTATTTTTTTAGTTTTTATCATATTTTTCTTTATTCTTTATTTTGAAAGAATTTAATTTTTTTTTTCATTCTTGACTTTGAATATTTGAACTTTAATTTTGAATTTTATCAAATCTTTAAAATTTTCCACAGGATATTTGATTTGTTCTTCTTGTAACTTCAGATTGAAATTTGCCCTTTCTGATCTTGAAGCTTTGCTTCACTTGCCCCCAGTATGGAGGGTGCTCCTTGATTAGAGCTGAAAGAAAAGAATAAATTATTAGGCTTAAAGGGGATTACAGAGGGAAAATTTTCTATATTTGCAAAAGGATAGAGAAAAAAGGCCATTTTTCATTTTAAACAAAACCATTTGAACTAGCAAGCATTTTGCTAGGAAAAAAAGGTTTTTTCATCTGAAATCTTTTTGAGTATCTCAATAATAAAATGTTGCACTCAAATTTTTAAAGGCTTATTATGGCCTTTAACATTTTCAGTTTCATAGCTACCAATTAATCTTGATTTTGGTTGAGCTTTCGAGAAAGAAAATCAAATTGGCATGGAGCAACTTTAAATCTTATATCTTACGTATCAAGCATTTATTTAAAAGGGTTTTATTCAAAGAAAAAATGAGATTCTTCGCTCCTGTTTACTCTGATTCTTCCTGAATTAAGGATTTGGAAAACTATCATGAAAATTATGGTAAATTGTTGTCCAAATAAAGGAGATTTCAAAATTGCTATCATTATTTCAAAGCATGTTGAACTATCAACAACTGTAACTTTTAGGAGCATTACCTATTTGTTTGATCTTTAAGGAATTCATAGAAAATAACATTTGAATTTATAAGATCTATAGTTGTGAAAAGTCTATGGTTGAATGTTTAGGACAATCAAATAAATGGAAGTGAATGATCTTTCTAAGAGCATTTAACCTAATGGTGATTATCTACCAAAAAAAATTTTTTTTAAATGTTCTCATTATCCTAGATATTAGAAATCATTATTAACAAAATTCAAGGTTAATGATAGATACAAAGTATTTACAAAACAAAATTAATTTCAAAATTTATAATTTATTAAAGGAAATATACAGAGTTTTAGAGTCAAAATAAAAATTACCCTTGATTGGCATACTACCATAAGTTTAATGGCTTTTAGACCAATCGTCCTCGATAGGCATCCATTAACTCATCAAATTTTGCTAGGTTAGCATTTCTGAGAGCTCATACTTTGTTTTTGAATGCATTGCAATTCTTCATGGAATGACCTTCCACCTCTTGTTGATACTCACATTTGACACTTAAATTGTACCACTTTAGGTAGAAAGGTCTTCTAGGCTTCATTGGGATAGTGGAAATCATCTGATTCTGAGCAAGCAAAGGAAATAGCTCAATGTAGGAAATCAATGGGGCATGGTATAACTTTATCTTTTTTCTTTTTTGCTTTTGACAATTGTTTAAACTTTCTTTTAGGTCTCTTTGCCTTTTAAAACTCGATGTCCAAAAAAGTTTGTGTAAATGGTTACAAGGTGCAAGGATAAATCTGTTAGGGTCATTAAGTGATGAAAAGCTTGGGGTGAGGATGCTATCTAAATGGATTTCCTCATTTTATCGACTCACTATGATCTTGGCTTTCATTGGCCATTGCTTGTTAGTATTTAATGATAGGATCACTCTCTCATCCCACGTATGCCACCTGGTTATTGTCCATGATCTTTGCCATTTTTATGCCATGTTTAATTTTTCTAAAGCAAACAAAATATTTGTAAATTCAGAGAACACATTTTTCACCAATTTGTTATAGTATAGAGGTGGTAAAGTATCCAAGAAGTAAGCAACATTTATTTATTAGTAAAAGGTGGTTAAACATATGAAGCCATGTCTTTTCATCTATAGGCATATTCTTTATAGCTCTCATTAGTATTCTTTCTCATGTTTTAGAGGGTTCTTTGATCCGAAGCAATTTTCAACCTATGCTTATATTATTATAAAAATATTTGAGTTAGATCCCTCTCTGTGCTCACTTGGCTTCTTTCTAATTGGAAGTACCATTCCAAAGCTGCCCTTCTTAAGCTTGGGACATACTTTTTGAACTTTAGAATTTTAAACTTTGGTGGGATAATCAAATTAGGCATTAGACTATGATAATCAAATTAATACTACTAAAAGGCTTATTCTTTTGTATGGCTTTTAACCTTCTTTCAAGAAGTTGTAGCTTCTTTTTTTTAATTTTTACTCTAGCTAGCCTTTTGCCCTTCTGCTTATGCCTTTCTTCTTCATCAAAGTTAGGAGCCTTTGACTCTTTTTGTGTGACAATGTTTTGCAATCTACCCTTTGTAGAATGGTAGGAGAATTAATATTAATGGTTGGTGGTGAATTAGGTGGAGGCATATTTTGTTACGTATCCTGGGTGTTTGATGTCTATGTATCTTGAATATTGCTAGGTGGTCTTTTTGCTTGCACTTCCCCAAATACCCCGACAGAAATGTTGGTAGTACCTTCTAACTGTTGGCAAACTGATTCCTTTGTCTGGAGTGGTTCCATCAAACTTAAAGTTTGAGTCAACTTTGTTTAATTAAGTAGAAGGTCATGCAAGTTTTTTTTTTCTTTTGTTAGCTTTACTTGGTTAGGCAAAAGACCAATGGAGTCAGTTATCCTTTTTATTTGACTATATGGAAGGTCGATAAAAAAGGTTTTGAGTTAGCTCTATTCGATTAAGCAGAAAATCAAATAGAGACTTCACTCAGTTAAGTTGAAGACTGGTGGAGTTATTGGTTCTTTTGTACACTTCATTTGACTAGGCAAAAGGTTGATGAAGTCAATTTTCATTTTGTCCTCTTTATTCGATCAGGGAAAAGATTAGTGAAGTAGGTTTTCAAGTTAAAGCTTTTTCGTTTGGCAGTGTGTAAGTACATCGAAGAATGCATTATATGTAAGTCCACTTTATTTAGTTTTGTTGAAGACCAATGAGCTGGCAGCCTTAAGTCCTCTTCACTTGTTTAAGCAGAAGACTGGTGAGGTAGGCAATGTGTCAAGTCCCCTTCATTTGCTTAGGTAAAAGACCAATGAAGTAGGCAGTGTGTCAATCTACTTTATTTGGTTTAAGAGAAGACCAGTAGGGTCGACATCATTTTTAATTTTCTTGTTGAAAGTCTAATTTATTTAATTAAGAAGAAGACTAATAGAATTGGCACTTCATTGATTAGGCAGAAGGTTAATGAGGATTGATACTTCTTTTTGGCACTTGATTGATTAGGTAGATGGTTGATGAGGATTGATATTTCCTATACATTTAGAGTAGGTATAGTTAGTTAGAATATCATATGCATAAAAAAAATATTTCTTCATGTAGAGGGATTTATTAGGACCCAGATAAAATTGTGTCTATCTTTCCCAAGTTCTTAGCAATAGTCAAAGAGGGGCAGCTATAGACATCCTTTTTTGTCTAGGCCTTTAATTAACTTTTTCTTGGTTTTAGGGGCTAAATGGAATTTTCTAGTTCTAAATCTTCTTGAATGAGTTATAAATGATAGAAAGGTCCAATTGAGGCTTCAGTTTGTTCCTCTGAGCTTTGTTTAACATAATATGGCATCTAGGCTTAGTTGTCTGATTTAAAGGATTGGTGCTAAATTTCGAAAGACCAAGACCTAAGTCCCAAAAATCTGAGAATGTCAAAAGTCAATTGGTATAAGTCTCTTAAAGTAACTAGAGTAATTATTGATGACATTTGGATGAAAAAGAGACTTTTTTAAAAAGTCATAATCAAAAACCAACATAGTGGTAAAAGTCAACTTAGATAAAGTTAACTTTTTAGCTTAGAGTTAGATTTTGAAATTGGAAGAGTTCTACAACTCAATGTTGAAAGTTAATTACACCAAACTGAAATTAAACATAGACTTTAGGTCAAGAAGATTCAATTATAACTCGTTCATGAAAGGACCTCATAAATTTACAGAGCCAAAAATTTTCAAGGCTTAATCCGAATAGGAAATTTTAGATTTTTATGGAGAATGTCATCAGGATACATTTTTACTATTGGAAAGAACATTCAATTGCATTTTTACATTTACACATCATGGTTAATTGAATGGAATAAAAAGCTATACATAGATTAGTGTAGGAGCATGACTTGGCTGAATTTAACATATGATTAATGTGATAATTTTGTTCATCTGTTCATTAATGGCACAATGGTAATTTTTTTTAAAATTAGTTGAAGGTTATTGATTAAGCTAAGATCACCTAAGGGTGATTAAAGCTTAAATCATCAACTTAGAGGCCAATAAATAAAGGTGATTAACCATGAAAAAATAATTTTTAATCATTGTCTAGATTTCACAATTTCATTTATCAAAATTTTAAGTTGCATATAGATTTTGTGAAATCAATTCACCCCTCTTGATTTTATTCACCACTAAAAGTGCTAAAAATTAGTATCAGAGCTTAGGCTTAACATCTTTGAGCAAAGATCTGCAAAAGACCAAGCAAAATGGCTAGTGGTGATATTTTAGTATGGGTCAAGAGGGACATTCAACTGTAAGGCCTCTTTTTTTCAACAGTGAAGACTATGCTTATTGAAAGACTAGAATGAAACTCTTTGTCCAAGTCCATGATTAGCAAGTATGAAGGATAATCATGAATGGCCCACTCATGCCAACAAAGATGATAAATGATCTAGAAGTCCCCAAAGAAAAGTAGGAATAGGATGACAAAAACACCAAGATAGCTTAACTCATTGCTAAAAAGCCATGCACACACTCTTTAGTGCATTAAGTCTAAAAGGGTACAACAAAGTGCCATTATTAATCATGTGCTAATTTTAATTTTGATTTTTATTTGGGTTCAATATTTGGTATTTAATTATAATTCCCAAATATCATAAGCTAAATTTTATGAAACAAATTTATTATTCTGGAATGGAAAATTATGTTTCTAATATTTTTGAAAATCAAGATATATTTCGCACCATTCTAGAAGATAGAAAGAACACTAGTGTTTTTTATCATTCTCTTTCATACCCCACTAGAGAGCTAGTGGAATACGAAAGGATTTTTTTAAAAAATCAAAATATCTTTTATACCCCATAAGGAATACTAAAGGTTTTATTTTTCTAGAATTTATAAATATCCTGATTTCCACTTTGAAAGGGATATCTCATTGTTAAAATAATTTGTATAACCTTTGTCATATGCTTGGAGAAATTTCATATACAACTTTAACATTAGAGACATTGCCTTGATTTGTAAAAATTTCAATTTTATTTAAGTAATAATAATAAATAACTTAAGACTTAGTTTAAACGAAATATACTAAACATGACTCTAAGGATTTGAATTTGGTTGATTTGATTAATATGTCCTCCAAGGTAAACCTTCGACCTAAAAGTATCCTGGTGATCTTAAAAGACTTGGTTTTAAAATAAATTAATAAAATATCCCTAAAGTGTACCTTTGACATATATGTATCTCGGTAAACCTAAAAGATTCTTAAACTATATAAACAAATGAACCTATTCGTATTATACAGGTTTAACGTAAAATTATCCCTGATGATCACATAGGATTGGGTTCTAATATAAATTATTAAAATGTCTTTAAGGTCTACTTTTGACATAAAAGCATCTCGGTAAGCTTAAAGGACTTGACAACTCTATAAAAGGATGAACTTATCCCTACTACACACCTTTGACATATAATTATCATGATGATCATAAAAAATTCAATTTTAAAATAAATTATAAAAATGCCCCTTGAGTTTACCTTAGATATATGTATATCCCGATGACTTAAAAGGCTTGATAATATCATAAATAAAAGAACTTATTCCTACTGCACACATTCGACATAGAAGCATCACGATGATCACATAAGACTCGGTTCTAAAGAAATTATTAAAATACCCCTATGGTGTACATTTAACCTATAAGTATCCTGATAACATAAAGGACTCAAAAATAATATGAAATGACATTTTTACCTTCCATGAATTATTTAGATATTAAATTGACCTAAAATGCAAAAATTGCTAATAGTTCCTTAAACTTTTTAAAATTAAATTCTGTACCTTAAAAGAAAATTGAAAAAAAATATGAAAAGTTTTAATAATTTCTATACCCCTCTAAAGACAAGAGGAATGCTAGAAATACTTTTTAAATATAAAAAATATCACATCAACAAAAAATGCAAAGTTTTTCGAAATGATCCCTAAAGTTTGTAAATTTGCAATTTAGTCTTTATACAAAAAAAACACATAACTAAACACAAAATTCATCACAAAAATTATGAAAATGATACCAATATTCACAATTAAATTCAGCCAAGCATATGGCCTTGGAACAAAAATTTTGTAATTTTGCAAATAAACCCTTAAATTTTTTAAAATTATATTTCGTACCCTAACAAAAAACTCGAGGAATACAAAAAGTTTTAATAATTTCTACACCGCTATGAAAGACCATAGGAATGTTAGAAATATTCTTAAAATGTTAAAAATATTATATTAACTCTAAAATGCAAAGTTTTGTTAAAAGGTCCCTAAAAGTTTTAAATTTTATAATTTAGACCTTACATGAAATAAATACATAATTAAACTCAAAATTCATCACAAAAACTTATGGAAATCATACCAATATTCACAATTTCAATTCGGCTAAGCATCTATGGCCTTGGAACAAAAATTTGCAATTTTGCAAATAAATCTATAGGCATTTTAAAATTGCAAAATGACCCTAAAATGAAAGAAAATGCATAAAACATATTCAAATATGTTAAACTAAGGATAAAAGCACTTTCACAAATATCCACAAGCAATTGGCTAAGCATAAATGGACATAAGAAAAATTTTGTAATCTTTGTAATTTAGTCCATATATTTTCTATAATTACGAAATAAGCTAAATAAAATCAAAACATCACAAAATCATTAATATCATATTCAAACAAGCTTGGAATCAACATTTCAAAGCCTTTAAAATTTTGGAAAAATTATTTTTAGGCCCCCAAAAGTTTCAAACTTTACAAAATAATCCTAAATATCATGAAATCAATCATGAAAAATTATTCAAGGCCCATAAACATTTTCGATCAGCATATATTTCAACCAAAAACAATATTTTTCGTCCTATATTTACATAAATATCGACATATATACATGTCATAATTTTTACCTAGTTAAAATATGCATAAAATCAACATAAATAATGAATAAGTCAACTTGAAAGTTATTAAGAAAAATAACACAAAAATATTTACATAAAAATATCATTGTTTTTACTAAAAGAAGAAAAAAGAATGAAAATAACAAAAACTAAAGATTTAGTAAAAGAATTTACCTTAAGAAGCTTGAAAAAATAATGGAATTTTTTAATTTTTTTCCTTCAATCTGAAGTCTTCAAATTGAGAAAACCATTCCTATTTATAGGGGATGGAAATCGACCAAAGGCTGAAGATATAGACCTTGGTCAAATTGGTCCTAGAAAATTCTAAGATTTTTTTATTTATTTAATATTTATTTTATTATTTTTTAATTTTTAGATAGATTATTTAAATTAATTAGTTTTGTCTTTTTATGGATTGCATCATGCATGAAATCATCATGTAGAAATATGAAAAAGAAAAAATTTAATTTGAACAAAAAATTATAAGGACTAGACTGTAACAAATTAAAAATTATGGATTGAAAGCATAAAATTATACAAAACAAATTTAATTATAGAAATCAAAATAAGCTTCTTGGACAGGTTAGAAAATAAAAATGGACTGATTGGGCATTTCAAAAAATTAGTGGGCATATTAGGCCTATTAGAAAAATTTACGAGCTTTAAGGCCCATAAAATGGAAAAAATAAAATTTGACCCATTAAAAATAAAATTAATAAAATTTTCACATAAAAATTTGAAAAATGGTCAACTTCTCAAATTTAATGAAAAACTCTTACAAAATTCCTAAAAATGGGAAATTTAACTTGGATAAGATTTGCAAAAATAAATTTCAAAATTTCACAAGTATAAAATTAAAAGCTAATTATTTTACCTTGATATTTGACTTTATTAACGAGATTTGCTTTCTATGACCTTTGAAATGGCACTAATTTTCTTATGTGCATCTGCACTCATTTAAGTGCAACTAAATAGGCCTTGAAAATGCTTATTCCACCTAAAGGAAATTCCCCCTACTAGGACAATTACTTAATTTTCTATCTCAAATTTTTTGGATTATTAGGTAATGGGCTCGGACAAAATTAGGTGTCTACAGCTGTCCCTATTTGGCTATTGCTAAAAATTTGGAATAGGGCAAAGACCAAATAGACACAATTTTGTTCAAGCCTTAGAAGCTTTTCTAAAAAGATTTTTTTCTACATATATATACACTAATTGCATTATTTTTTCCATACATATATAACCAGCTGCACCAATTTTTTCATTTAAGTGCCAATTTCACTGAGAGATAGCCATTAGCTACTCTTGGGCTTGGTGCTAATTTTGAAGGGATATAGCCATCATTTACTTTTAGGTTTGGTGCCAATTTTGATTTGGCCAAAGCCATCATCTACTTTTAAGTTTAATGCCATTTTCATTAGGAAATAGCCATCAGCTACTCTTAGGCTTGGTGCCAATTTCGAAAGGACATAGCCATAATCTCCTCTTAGGCTTGGTCCCAATTTTAATTAAGTCAAAACCATCATCTATTTTTGGGTTTAGTGCCAACTTTGATTAAGCTAAAGCCATCATCTACTTTTAGGTTTACCACTAATTTCAAGTAGGCTAAAGCCATCATCTACTTTTAGGCTTAATGCCAATATCATCAGGAAATAGCTATCAGCTACTCTTGAGCTTGGTGCTAATTTCAAAGGAACATAGCCATCATCTACTTTTGGGTTCTTTATTATGGATGCCCACATCGACCAGCTATCATTTTGGCTGGTTACATTGGGTGTTTATTTCAGGGCTAATTTTTTTCAAAGCCTTATTTACCGACCTGATAATAAGATCGCATGAAGAGGTAATAAAAATTACTGAAGCTTTGAAAATTCTTTTAAATGATTCAAATATTACCATCAAAGCTTTAAAAACATTTTTTTTGAATACTTCGAATATCACCATCAAAGCTTTGAAAATTTTTTAAATGCCTCGAATATCACCATCGAAGCTTTAAGCCTTCTTCACCTACTTGACAATAGAATCACGTGAAGAAGTAATAGAAATCTATCAAAATTTTTCAAATTCTTTTAAATGCTTCAAATATCACTATTAAAGCTTTGAAAATATATTTGATTGCTTTGAATATCACTATCAGAGCTTTTTCAAAGCCTTCTTCACTTACCTAACAATAGGATCATGTGAAGAGGCTAGCCTTTCTAACTGACATAACATAGGACTGCATAAGGAGCCATAGATTTATTCAAGGGATTATTTAATTTTTCCTAAAAAATTATCACATATTAAATATCAAATTAGTGTTTGTCAATTCAAAGATATAACTTATGCAATTAGATTAATATCTATTCAAGACACATTCGCATAATCTTATTGGAATCATGAAAAGTATCATATCCAAATTCCAGGATTTATCTCATTCTAACTTGGGAGATGATCTACTTGATCAAAATCTATGAAACTTTTGAAATAATTTCAACCATGAATTTTCCAATATAAAGGATAACGGATGCCATTTTCATTAGAATGTTAAAGTTGTCTTGTGATCGATGATCACCTTTCGAGACATTTTTGAATGAGATGAAAAATGAATTTAAATGCACAAAGGGGTGGCACTACTAAAATTTGATTTGAAACAATTGGTACAACAAGGTCTAGGTTTATCAAGGCCAAATTTAGTGGATGTTCTTTTCTTAGAAATTCCTTCAAAGGGAAATAATCAAGTTATGACATCCTTTTAATCTTTGAATACAATAACTCAACAAGTGTTAAACTAATTTTAGTAAACACCAAGCCTTAAGGAGTTGATTTAAAAGGCTTTTTGTTAATTCTTAAGGTTGTATACAAAAATTTTAAAAGATTGTTTAGAAAGAAGTCGATGGTTGGGTATTTGATTCAACATTTCACTACTATCATGAAATTTCTAAAGGTTTGGGATCACTTCTGAATTAGCATAAAAGGGTTCTTTTTCTTTTACTGGCTATCTTTGTTGATTTAGAAGTAATTCCACAGCTTTGAAGCTTGCCCTTTAACATTCTTGAGAACTCAAAAATCACCTAAAAAGATGAATTTGAAACAAGCTTCCTAAGAATGGCCCCATAACTCAAATAGTTATGTTTGATCAAAATGGACTTTGTTAGATATGTAATAGAGGCCATGGTCTAGGGTTTAAAAAGAAAAGCTAAATAGGACCAAATCAAATGTTCAAAGGTAATTGAATTAAGGATCATTTCTTTAAGAAGGGATTTAACCTAGCATTTCTTTCAAGACGAGCAAATATTCATTTCTTTATCTTTTTTGCCTTTCATTTTTCTTTGCTTTGATTTTTTTGCTTTTTTTCATTCTTTTATTTTTTTAGTTTTTATCATATTTTTCTTTATTCTTTATTTTGAAAGAATTTAGAATTTTTTTCATTTTTGGCTTTGAATATTTGACCTTTAAGAATTTTATTCAATCTTTAAAATTTTCCACACGGCATCTGATATGTTTTTCTTGTAACTTTACATTGGAATTCGTCCCTTATGATGTAGGAGCTTTGCTTAACCTGGCCGCCAGTATAAAGGGTGATCCTTGGTTAAAGCTTAAAGAAAAGAATAAATTATTAGTCTCAAAGGGGATCGCAAAGGTAAAATTTTCTATATCTACAAAGGGATAAAGAAAGAAGGTTATTTTTCATTTCAAACAAAACCATTTGAACTGGCAAGCATTTTGCTAGGGAAAAAGGGTTATTTTCTTTCTAAAATCATTTTGAGTATCTCAATAATATAATGTTGCACTCAATTTTTAAAGGCTTAATGTATGGCCCTTAACATTTTCAATTTCATAGCTACCAATGAATCTTGATTTTGGTTGACCTTTCAAGAAAGAAAATCAAATTAGCATCGAGCAACTTCAAATCTTATATCGTACGTATCCAGCATTCATTTAAAAAGGCTTTGTTCAAAGAAAAAGGAGATTATTTGCTCATGTCTACTTTGATTCTTCCTGAATCAAGGATTTGGAAAACTATCATGAAAATTATGGTAAAATGTTATCCAAATAAAAGAGATCTCGAAATTGATATCATTATTTCAAAACATGTCGAACTATCAATATCTACAACTTTTAAAAGCATTATCTATGTATCTTGAATATTGGTTGACGGTCTTTCTGCTTGCACTTCCCCAAATACCCTGATATAAATGTTGGTAGTACCTTCTAACTATTGGCAAACTGGTTCCTTTATCTTTAGTGGTTCCATCAAACTTAAAGTTTGTGCTTGCATTTCTTCCTATTGTGTCGTATCTTGCATTTATTGATTTATGTTACTTTAACTTGAGATGAAATAGAAGAAACTTAAATCAGTTTGCATGAATATGTGTCTTATTTACATAAATCTTTATTATCATCCATGTATATATGTCAATGAATGAAAAAAATTAAGGTATGAATTAATGAATAGATAAATGAATGAATGAATAGAGCAGCAGCTAATGAAACAAATTGGATGTCAAGCAATCGGCTAAATATCAGACATGGAGATTATTATTCAGGCAAGAATTTGTGGAATTCAAGTCATGATTAAGCATTGTTGCTTCATTAACCAAACTTTGATTTATTCATTGTTGGCATACAAAAATATATTTACAGAATTCAAAAAGTAATAAAAAAGACTAGTTAAACACTTTATTTTCCTTAAGGATGCTTCTAAATTCTAGTCAATCTTTTTAAACCCTATATTTATAATGCCAACCTAGTAGACAAAAGGTTATCTTCATGATCCTTATATTGGCCATTGCTTTCAACAATGCGACCAAAGTTTAGAAGTAACAGTCAATCTAAGTTCAATCAGATTATGCCAGCATCAAGTAGCTTTTGAATGTTCTTTTTGAAAGTATTGCATGTTTTTATTGAATGTTCCCATATTCCTGTATGGTTTTTGCAATGTTTATCAATTTTATAACTTTCAGGATAAAAGGGTTGGTATGGAAGAACATATTCAGGAGCAGCAAGTTGATTTTTAAATAAGAAAGAATATAGTTCCAACATAGGTTAGTGGAATTGAATCAAATTGATATTTGATCATGGTTTTTTTTTTCTTAGTATGATCTTTAGAAGATGATGGGGCAGTGTTAGAAAAACAAGCAAGTTTAGCAGTCAAACTAATTTGCATAGGTGCAGAATTGGGTGTTTTTATTTCAATCATGTAAATAAACCATAGATTGGAATCTTTGTCTAGCGGTATGCTTGATTGAGTCTTTAAGTCTTGAAGTGCCAAGGGTTAAGTTGAAGAGATCGATGGCTTTTGGGAATCATCTAGAAGACTTTTTATGATTTTTGTCAATTTGAACAATTATAGCTTCATTTCTTGGATTTTGTGTTCTATTCCTCTGACTATTTTCTTTAAAGCCTTTATTCACGCTTCTAATTGATCTTTCAAACTTTGATTTTCTAGATCCACTGAGGATAAGGATGTTTCTAGGAAAGTTCCTTTTTTGTCCCATGTAGAATCTCAACCATCTTTATCATTCTGTTAAGCAGGTTTTTCATTCCCTGGATTTCATGATTGAACTCCTCTTGGATGGACTTTATTGTACTGATTCTTACCTCTAAATTGTTATCCATGTCTTAATCCTTAAAATATAATAAATAAAATGAATTTAACACATCATGAAATATAAACAAATGTATAAGTGAAAAATATGCATGAATGTATTAACAAATTTCCATGAAATATAGATATAAAGCAAAAAATTGACAATGAAAAATCCTAACACTATCTTCCTTCTTTCACTTTTTTTCTTCCTTTTTTTCGAAAATCCCTTTTTCTATTTATAAGAATTTTTTAAAAAGGAAATAACAACTACCAAAAATTGCTATAAGAAATTTCATCTCAAATAGTAAATCAAGGCAAGAAAGAAAAATAAAATTTACCATGGAAATACAATGTATGCATATTGATATCAAGAAAATCAAATTATAAAAGTAAAGGTTTAGAATTGTTCCCCCATGTGTACCTAATTTGGTACCTCTAGAATTGGGTATGGCTCTAACTAGGTAAGACCTTTACGGTTGATTACATGAAGTTCGGGTTGGACACCTAAATAAGTTCTCGAATTGATCCCTGAGTCCAAAAAGAACTGACAAGGTGCCCTAATCCTTACCTATTGTGAGCTTATGTCAAAAAGGGTCTAATTTAATGGGAGTATCTTCCATGCTTGTAATGACGATAACACCTCGAGCAGGTGTAGGAATTTACACCCAATACGCTTTTCACTGGCCCGGACAAAGGTTAACACCTCAAAAAGCAAACCTACTTTGCCACCTTCTAAAATATTAGCTACTTATGCCTCCTCTATATACCTAAAGAGAATCTAATGCATATGAATATGCATAGTGTGTGTGGGGGAACAACTTACTTTTTATGACTTGACACTTTCAAAAATAATAAAAACCAAATCCTAAATTACCCATAAAAATAACACTGCAAAAGGAAACAAAAGGGTTAGTGAAGAATATGAAAATATATACTAAAATTTTTGTATAAATCAAAAATATAATAACTTTTTTGAAAATATCGAGAATTATAATTAAATACTAGATGAAACTGAATTAATCAAACTGTAGTTAACATGTAATTAATTTTAGGCCTAACTCTTTAACCTTTCCCCAGTAGAGTCACTAAGCTTTCATAACAAGGCCCAGATACAAATCCTGACCAGCCCAACTTAAAATGGCAGATCTACCCCTTATCCTATATACATTAATATATCATTATTCTTTTATCTTTAGGGGCCCATTTTATTATTATGTAGGAAAAGTTGATCAGATGTGCAGTGAAATTTTAAAATTTTTTAATCCAATCGTACTAAATCATGTTGTTATACACAACAAAACCATCTTAATCAATTACCTATAATGAAAATCTGAAGATGACATCCAAGAATTCCTAGATGCATATAAAAGCTTCAACCAATCAGCCTTTACCATTATTCTCTAATTCTTGAATGGTAAAGTGTATGGGCACTATTTGTCTCAATCAACTCTGGATTCACACAGCTTGATTCTCCTTATTGACCACCTTATTCCAACAGCTTTAGAATCACGAGATACTATGATTAGAAACCTCCAGGTGTGGCCCCAAGGTCTTAGAAAACACCCTAGGCATAAGCCTCTTATTTATATCAGGTAACAAGGTAGCCCTAATTTTAATTTTTTAATTAAAATAATTATTTATTAATTCCATAAAACCCATATATGGTGCCAACCCTAGTATGGGTGCCTGCTATAATTTGGCTTAAACCATTGTGTCCATCGACAATATTTTGGCCTAAATTTATTTATAGAATTTAGCCCGTTTAATCTGAATACTAATTAATTCGGATTAAACTATTAATTTTATTTAGCCTAATAATTTTTCATAACTCCAATTCTAATTCGAAAATAAAATCATTGCAATTTTATTCAAATAGGATAATTATGTACTAATTAACAAAATAAAATTAACTACAATAAAATAATTAATTTAATTGTTAATTAAAATAAATAAATAAAATAATTTTGTTAATTTGTTTAGAATATTATCCATAATTAATTTATAAATAAATATTTCAACAAGCGTTAGTGATATTAAATTAATTATATAAATAACTAATTTCCCATATCGATTTAATTTAAATTAATTTTTATATTTATCAAAAGATAAATATAATTAATTTAGATTACTAATTCTTGTCTAAATAAATATTTAAACAAATTAAATACATATTCTAAATAAATGATACCAAAAAATTATTTTTATTTATTTACTGAAGAAAATGTTCGCACTCTTAAAATGAGTGAATTTGGTGTACCATTTCACCATATTAAGAATCTTCCATCTCCAGATATTTCAATTAATAACCAATCGTTAAGGAATTATATTAAGCTAGTGGAAAGACCAATCGACATATATAATTAGGCTCCAATAATCTATGTATTAATTATTCTATCCTAAATAATTAATCAAATAATTATTAATTTCAAAGTCCTGTCACTAAAGACCTGAGACTATACTCCTAATTATATATCGTATTATGTAAGCTTAATAAATAGCGTTTTAGTCCAATGACCTTGTTATTTGTGTAATACCCTTATATAATATCCGTGATCAACATAAGGTTAAAAGTCCGTTTTACCAACTTGATCACCTTATCTTAAAGTTCCATTATACTTTCCACGTGAAAATGATTATTAAACACATCTGAGCAATTTATCATTTAACATACAAATGACCGAGGCCTTGTCCATTTTTACTATACTATATAAAGCCTTTTAAGAGGAAAACCTTAACTCTTTATGAGAGCTATGATTCCATATCTATAGTAAAGCTTTCATTGAGTATAAGTCATATGCCCCATGAATTGGTTTAGTAGCTTACTACTTTAAGACGTTTTAGCCTTTGAAACATCAAAGCATGCAAGTTATACACATAGAGTCAATTACTTACTCAAGATTAAGGTAATTATATAATGAACGTCAAAAGTGAATTAATCCATGTAAATGGACTTATTAGTGGACTAATTGAACTTTGGTCTAGTCTAATATATCACCACCTCTAGGTAATATATCTATGTCTTTACTTAGGAGTCAAACTACTCCAGATGACTAAGACAAGCAATCTCCCCTATTAGATTAAGATGACATAATAGTCTTAACAAGAGTTAATTGCTCACATTATCCCCATAGACTATGGATTATCAATTTAGACTATTTACTTTAGAATGTTGTCTTTCAACATATAAAGTCCACTATATGCAACATTTTAATGGTATAAACACAAGTAGTCAATGAGCCATATTTGTTTACATTTACTTTAACAAGTAAATCTAAATGAGGATAGAATAGCGATGATATAACCAAAACTCAAATATATATAAATAAACAGTTCAAATTAATGAAATACATCAAAATGTGTTTCATCCTTAGGGCATACTTACCCTAAAGGAGTAAATGAGTCATGTCTTGCATCCCTATACCCTCAACTACCTTTCAAAACTCCTAGCCCACTAAAGTTTTAGTAAAGAGATCAGTAAGGTTGTCCTCGGACGTAGTTTTGCAGACATCAATAACTCCTTCCATAACCAACTCTCTTATAATGTGGTATTTCTTGTCTATATGTTTTGTCCTCTTGTGGTGTCTAGATTCCTTGGTATTTGCTATTGCCGCACTATTATCACAATAAAGTATACTAGGTCTATCCACACTAGGAATTTTCTTAAGGTCTCTAAGGAACTTGCAAAGCCAAGTTGCTTTTTTGTATACTTCAGAGGCAGCCACATATTCGCTTTCCATCATGGAGTCAACTGTACAAGTTTGTTTTACACTCCTCTACATAATGGCACCTTTTTCCTAGGACAAATACAAACTTAAAAGTTGATTTCCTTGAATCCCTAAAAGTTTAAAAGTTTAATTCCATATAGTCCATGTGTGTTAGGTCTATTTTGGAATATACCAGTTTGTTGTTCGCTTAAGATACTTGAATGTATGCTTCACGACTTTCAAATGCTTGTTACCAGGGTTTAATTGATATCGACTTACAATACCAACTACACAACAAATACTTGGTCATGTGCAAAGCATAGCATACATAAGACTACCCACAGCGGATTCAAAAGGGACTTTTTTCATGCGCTCTCTTTCTTTAGATGTCTTAGGGCAATCATCTAATGAAAGAGTGAATCCTGCCATAAAGGGTTGTGAACCCTTATTGGCATCTTATGTTGCATACCTTTCAATAACTTTGTCAATGTATGAAGCTTTGGACAAAGATATCATCCTGTTCTTTTTATCTCTAAAAAGACAAATGCCTAGAACATAATTAGCTTCCCCTAAATGCTTCATGTCAAACAATGGCAACAACCATAGTTTGATTGATAACAAGTTCCATACATCATTCTTAATGAGTAGTATGTCATTGACATATAAGACTATAAAGACCCTTTATCTTCTTTAATACGTTTATAAACACAAGGCTCATCAACGTTTTGCTCAAATCCAAAGACCTTGATTCCTTTGTCAAATCTTTGGTTCCATGAAAGTGAGATTTGCTTTAACCATAAATGGATCTAAGCAACTTGCAAATTTTTACTTCTTAGCCTTTTACTACAAACCTATTTGGTTACATCATATAGATAATTTTGTCAATACAGCTATTCAAGAATGTAGTCTCGATGTGCATTTGCTAGATCTCATAATCAAGAGCCATAACAATGGATACAGGAATGCGAATGGACTTTAGCATCATAATAGGCAAAGAGGTTTCATCATAGTCGACACCAACCTTTTGTGTGTATCTTTTTGCTACTAGTCTAGCCTTAAAATTTTGACTTTTCCTTCAGCATTCGTTTTTCTCTTGTAAACCAACTTACACCCTATGGGTATTACTTCTTCGAAAAAGTCTACAAGCTCCCAGAAAAAATTGGATTTCATCAAATCCATTTCAATGTTCATAGCCATTTTCCAGAGCTTAGAATCAACATCATTCATAGCTTCATCATAGGTGACTAGATCATCGTCATGTTCCATGGCCTCAGATTGATAAATCTCACCATCATACATGAAAAAATTAGGTTCCTTAGAAACCCTTCTACTATGACGAAGCTCTCTAAATGGTTACTCATTTGCATGTCTTTTTTTGAATTGGAATATAATCCAAGATTGAAATTTATAGAGCAACTTTATTTTTAGACAGTTCCTCGAGCATCATTTTACTTCGAGGCTCAAAGTCATTCATGTAACTTTCCTCAAGGAAGGTTGCATAGGTTGATACAATGACATTTTGTTTCTTCGAGTTATAAAAAAGTCTTCCCTTTGGTTGCTTAGGATACCCTACAAACATGCATAATTTTGAATAAGATTCCAACTTCTTTGCTTCCTTATCGAATACATGTGCTATGCACCCCTATATTCTCATATGTCCAAGAGAGGGTTTCTTGCCCTTCCATAACTTGTATGAAGTTTTAGAAACTGACTTACTTGGAACCTAGTTTATAATGTAAATGCTATGTATAGTGCATATCCTTAAAAGGTCATTAGGAGTTTCGAATAACTTATCATGGACCATACCATATCCAATAAGGTCCTGTTTCTTCTCTCTGCTACACCATTTTGTTATGAAGTATGTGGTGTAGTCAATTAGGATAAAATCTCATTTTCTATAAGGTATCCTAGAAATTTATTGTAGAGGTATTCACCATCTTGATCGGATTGAAGTGTTTTAATGTATTTACAAAATTGTTTCTCCACTTCTGCATGATACTCTTTGAATTTATCAAAGGTTTCACTCTTATAGTGCGTCAGGGACACATATCCAAACCTTGAGTTATCATCTATGAATGATTTATAGTACTCATACCCTCTTCGTGCTTTGATGTTCATGGGGCCACTTTTAGAAGTTCTTTGGCCATTATACCTTTTGCTCCAAAAGACCTCTTTGTTATTTTACCTTTAAGACAAGATTCACATTGGGGAAGACGTACCTCCTTTAGAGATTCTAATGGACCGTCATTTACTAATCTTTGAATCCTTTCTTGGCTAATATCACCAAATCTTAAATGCCAAAGGTATGTCTCATCAGAATGAGAAGTTTTTAACCTTTTAGAGTTATTCGTTAATTTAATGCCTAGCAGTTAGTACATCTTTGGTTTTGATCAAATAAAGATTACTATCCATTCTTCCAAGACAGATAAAATACTTGATTTTACAAATCACTAAGTTTTATTAAAAGAAACTAAATAATAATCTTTAATTAAACAAGCGACCAAAATAACGTTCTTTTTAAAACAAGGAACATAAAAATAGTCTTTTAACAAAATAAATATAAATTCACCAAAATAAAGAAATACATTTCCCACTACTTTTGCTAACACTATGCTCCAACTATCAGTTCTTAATAAGAGTTTCCTATCAAACAGACTACTCATTCCCTTGAAACCCTGCAAAGAAACACAAAACATGATATTCGCTTTAGAATCAATGACCTAAGTGTTTTTTGAATCCTTCACTAAGCAAGCTTTAGTGTATAGAAAATCCTTACCCTCCTTGCCTTTAAAGGCTAGGAATTCCTTGCAAGTCTTCTTAAAGTGACCAACCGTTCCACAATAGAAGCATTTTGACTTTTTAGGGTCTTTCTGGCATTTTTTTCTTTTTCTTTTTACCTTCCAAGGAGAAATGAAAGACTTAGAAGCCTCTTGCATTTTAGAGTTTTTTTTTTTTTCTTGTTCCTGAAACCAATAATAGAAGCAATAGCAAGATCTGCCTCCATCTTGGGTTGGTGACCATCTTTGAGCATTAGCTTATAGGCTTATAGCTCCCTCATGAGCTCGTGAGACGTAACTCTTTGCTTCCCAGATTATATGCAACTCAGAAGCCCGTAAAATCCTTAGAAAAAGTTTGAAACACAATCTCAATTTAGGTATTATATTTTAACTCAGCACCATTTTTAGTAGCCTCAGCAAAGGATCTTATAAGTGTGAGCATATGATCCTTTACTAGAGTTCTTGCTTTTTGCTTACATTGCATTAAATTTGTAATAGCGGATTGTCTAGCCAACTTGACTTGGCCTTTGAACGTATCCTCTAAATTATCCATGATCTGTCTAGCAGTTACATAGTTCTCTTGTTGCTTTTACAAAGCATGTGACATGCTAGCTAGCATATAGCAATATGCTATGTCATTAAACTTTTTCCAAAGAGTAAAGTAAGAAAATCTATCCATTAAGTGCATCATGTGGAGGCTCAGGTGTGCAAGGTTTGTCAAGTATGAACTTGTGTTTCTTGCAGCTGAGAACGATTAATAGGATTATTTTCCAGTTTTAAAAATTATCTCTATTCAATTTATTATCAGAGAGAATTTGAATAAGAGGTGTAGGCAATATTTTGAATTGAAACAAATAAATATATTCAAAACATTACAATCATGCTCATGCAAATATAAATAAGATATTTAGCAATTCAACATAGATATATATGTTTCTACATTAAATCCTCACAAAAAAATGTAGCATTACAAAGGTAATTTTTAGCATATATTGTCTTAAGCCACCAAGGGATGATCATAATACAAATAGCCAAAAACATGGATCCTATCTAATTGATATATGTTACCTTAAATATTCCTAGGTTGAGACATATATTAATAACTGTTTATTTGGCCACCCGTTTAACTAACAAAGCTTCGAAGGGAGGTTATTATTAAACTAGTCTTGAGCATATAACCATTGTTATGAAACCTCGTCTAAGTGCTATTCAAGTCATTGAGGGATGATCTCAAATAAAACATGCCTAAGCACATTTTCCACATAGTAGATCTAATCTAGTATACCAACAGTGGTTGACCACCTACCGAGTGGTATGGCTAGGGTACTCAATATTTTAAAAAACATGTAAGGTTTTAATATGCATGATTAATATAAGTTTGAATGGCATTCACCTATTCATATGACATGTTATCAATCATATACATCAATAAAACATATAGAAGGAAAAAATATTTAACCAACCAAACCATGATCCCATCCTAGAAAATAGAAAAAAATAAGATTACAAAAATTTCATCCAAAGCATACTTTAGGTCATAAACTTTTTGCTCCAAATTTATGCATTAGTTTCCATCCATTTAATTTGTTTATTTGTATCCATAAAATATTTAAAAATAACCATCTTTATAACCTGATAAAAAAAATCTGGATTAAAACATCTATCCTTCAACGGTTACGAGCTCGAGCATATTGCTCGTGAGAATTTTTGACAAGTAACGTTCAAAAAATGCACTGAGGTCTGAATCCTAACCTTTGTCACAGCCCACATAGGCCTAATACCTTGACATTAGGCCCATCACTGCCACTAGGGTTCGATCCTTAAAGGCCCAATAGGCCACTTTCGGGTGCATATCCCTAAGGGTGTGCATGTCTTGCGCTCTAGCATAGGCACCCTTAGGGTGCACGAGCCTTGCACTTAGGGTGTGCATGCTCTGCCCCTTGGGTGTGCGCGCCACACCCCGAGGGTTGGTGGGCATGCCCTACCCTCAGGGTGTGCATCTCGCACCCCCAAGAAATTTGTTTTCCTAATGCAAATACCTATGCCCAAGAAATTTACAAACCATTAGGTTGTTGGTTCAGGATATAAGCTACTGATTATTGATAGCTTTCTAATTATCAAAAAACAAACAGGTTAATTCAAAAATAGTTTATGGTCTTCAGATCTTTATCTTCCTTGTACAGGTTTTCATACAAATTAAAAAAAAAAAAGCCTATATGGTGATGGTAGACCACATTTAATTGCAAACTCGATAAAAACCTAAATACGGCAATTCCAAAATCTAAGAGATCATGATTAGAAAAAAATAATATATATCATGATAAACAACATAATAGAAATCCTAGAATGCCAACTCTCTAATAATTAAATCCATACTTACTTAAGGAGAATTTTGATTAAAAGTTTAATGTATATAACATAATCATGATCTAGCTCAAATACCAATTGTAAGAAAAACTGATCAGATACGTAACTAAATTTTAATTTTTTTAATTTGATCACACTAAATCATGTTGTTATATACAATAAAACCACTTTCATCAGTTACCTGAGTTACAGATCTAAAGATGCCATCCAAGAATTCTTAGATCTATGTGAAAGCTTCAACCAACTAGCCTTCTCCACTATTCTTTAATTCCCCGATGGTAGAGTGTATGGGCACTCTTTGTCTCGATTAACTCCGAAATCATATGGCTTGATTCTCCTTAATGACCACCTTGTGCCACCAGGTTGAGAATCATGAGATATTGTGATTAGAAACCTCCAGGTGTGGCTTCAAGATCTAAGAAAAAGCCTAGGCATAAGCCTCTTATTTATATCATGTAACAAGGTAGCCCTAATTTTAATTTTTTTAATTAAAATAATTATTTTATTAATTCCATAAAACCCATATCTAGTGCCAACCCTAGTATTGGTGCCAACCATAATTTGGACCAAACCATTGTGTCCCTAAACAATATTTGGGCCTAAATTTATTTATGGAATTTAGCCCATATAATCTGAATACTAATTAATTCTAATTAAACAATTAATTTTATTTAGCCCAATAATTTTTCATAACTCCAATTCTAATTTAAAATAAAGTCATGGCAATTTTATTCGAATATAATAAGTATGTACTAATTATCAAAATAAAATTAACAATAATAAAATAACTAATTTAATTGTAAATTAAAATAAATAAATGAAATAATTTTTTAAATTTATTTAGAATATTATCCATATTTAATTTATAAATAAATATTTAAACAAGTTTTAATATATATTAAATTAATTATACAAATAATTAATTTTTCATATCTATTTAATTTAAATTAATTCCTATATTTATCAAAAGAAAAATATACTTAATTTAAATTACTAATTCTTGTCTAAAGAAATTGTTAATCAGATTAAATATATATTGTAAATAAATAATACCAAAATTTATTTGCATTTATTTAGTAAAGAGCATGCCCACACTCCTAAAATGAGTGAATTCGGTGTACCACTTCAACATATTGGGAATCTTCCATCTTTGGATATTTTGATCAATAACTAGCTATTAGCGAATTATATTGAGCTAGTGAAGGGACCAATTGGACATATATAATTAGGCTCCAATAATCTGTGCATTAATTATTCTATATTGAATGATTAATCACATAATTATTAATCTCAGAATCGTACCACTAAAGACTTGAGACTGCACTCTCAATTATATATCATATTACGTAAGCTTTATAAATAGCTTTTTAGTCCAATGACATTGTCATTTGTGTAATACCCTCATATGATATCCGTGATCAACTTAAGGTTAAAAGTCCATTTAGCCTACTTGATCACCTTATCCTAGAGTTCCATTATACTCTCCATGTGAACATGATTGTTTACCACATGTGAACAATTTATCATTTGACTTACAAATGACTACTATACTGTATAATACCTTTTAAGATGATAACCTTAGCTCTTTATGGGTGCTATGATTCCATATATATAAGTAAAGCTCTCATCAAGTATAAGTCATATGCCTAACGAATCGAATAGTAGCTTACTAGTTGGAGACGCTTTAGCTGTTGGAATGTCAAAGCATACAAGTTATAGACATGGAGTCAATTACTTACTGAGGATTAAGGTAATTATACAATGAACGTCAAAAGTGAATTAATCCATGTAAACAGACTTATTAATAGACTAATTGAACTTTGGTCTAGTCCAATATATCACCACCTCTAAGTAATATGTCTATGTCTCTACTTAGAAGTCAAACAACTCCAAATGACCAAGACAAGCCATTATAATGTCCCTAATTGGATTTAGATGACATTATAACCTTAACATGAGTTAATTGCTCACATTAATCCCATAAACTATGGACTATCGATTTAGACTACATTATTTAGAATGTTGTCTTCTTGCATATAAAGTCCATTATATGCAACATTCTAATGGTTTAAACACAAGTAGTCAATGAGCCCATATTGTTTACATTTACTTTAACATGTAAATCTAAATGAGGATAGTATAGCAATGATATAATAAAAACTCGAATATATATATAAATAATTAGTTCAAAATAATGAAATACATCAAAATGTGTTTCATCCTTAGGGTATTATTAACATATTAATGTTAATTTTTATTTTCTTTCGTGTTAAGGGGCTAAGTTGTCAAGATAAATCACTTACTCAACTTAACTATAAATAGTCATTATGAAATGACCGTTTTTCTTGGACACCAGTAATATATTTTGGCTAGTTGAGATTGGTCATGTTTCAAAGCTTATATTTCAAGGGTTACAAAATCCTTGAAAATAAAATCTGAGGTCCACGTTGATGCTAGAATCACATGAAAGGGTTAAGGAGTCAATTATAATCACAAGGAAAGATCAAGCTTCTTGTAATGCCTGAAAATTGGTACCTAATAAATCATATGTTAATTTAAAGTTTGATTTTTATTCGTTTCAATATTTGATATTTAATTATAATTCCCAAATATCAAAAACTAAATTTTACGAAATAAATTTATTATTTTGAATGGAAAAATCAGGCTTTTAATATTCTTGAAATTAAAAATATCTTTTGAACCCTTTTGGAAGACTAGAAGAACACAAAAGTTTTTTATCATTCTCTTTCATACTTCAATGAAAAGCAGGTGGAATACGATCAAAATATCTTTTGTAATCTACTGGAGAATGGGAGGAAATCAAAAGGTTTTTATTTTTCCAAAATTTATAAAAATCTAGATTTTCATTTTTAAAAGAATATCTCGTTATTAGAATAATCCGTAAAACCTCTCTCATACGGTGTGAGAAATTGCATACTATTTTTACATTGAAGACATTGCCTTGATTTGCAAAAATCTCAATTTTTTATAACTTAAGACTTGGTTTAGACGAAATGTACAAAACATGACTTTAAGGATCCGAATTTGGTCGATTTGACCAACATGTCCTCTAAGGTACACTTTTGACCTAAAAGTATCTCAATGATCCTGAAGGACTCAGTTCTAAAATAAATTAATAAAATATCCCTAAGGAGTACCTTCGACATATACGTATCTTGGTAACCTTAAAGGATTCTAAAACTATATAAACAAATAAACTTATTCCTATTGTATACCTTCAACAAAAAATTATCTCGGTGATCACAGAAGACTTGGTTCTAACATAAATTACTAAAATATACCTAAGTTTTACTTTTGGCGTAGAAGTACCTTGGTAAGCCTAAAGCACTCTACAACTCTATAAAAAGATGAACCTATCCTTACTATAAGTTTACCAAAATGCCACTAAAGTTTACTTTCGATAATATGCATATCCCTTTGACCTAAAGGGCTTGATGACATCATAAAGAAATGAACCTATTCCCACTATATGCCTTCAACATAGAAGTATCTTGGTGATCACATAGGACTTGGTTCTAATGAAATTACTAAAATACCCATAGGGTATACCTTCGAATTATAAGTATCCCAGTAACCTAGAGGACTTGGAAATAATATAAAATGAAATTTATTGCTTCCATGAGATTTAGATATTATGATTGAGTAAAATGCAAAAATTGCTAACAGGGCCCTAAACTTTTCAAAATTGCATTTCGTACCCTAACAGTAAAACTAGAAGAATACAAAAAGTTTTAATAATTCCTACACCCTTCTAGAAGACCAAAAGAATGCTAGAAATATTTTTAAAATATCAAAAATATCATATTAACTATAAAATACAAAGTTTTATTTAGTCCCTAGACAAAATAAACACATAATTAAACACAAAATTCATCACAAAAATTTATGAAAATCATGCCAATATTCACAATTTCAATTTAGCCAAGTACCTAAGGCCTTGGAACAAAATTTTTACAATTTTGCAAATTTGCAAATTTGCAAAATATGCCCTTAAATTTTTTTTAATTGTATTTCATACCCTAACGGACAACTAGAGGAATACAAAAATTTTTAATAATTTCTTCACCCCCTAAAGAGGACCATAAAAATGTTAGAAATATTCTTAAAATGTTAAAAATATGATATTAACTCTAAAACGCAAATTTTTTTAATGGTCCCTAAAAGTTTCAAACTTTACAATTTAGTCCTTACATGAAATAAACACATAATTAAACTTAAAATTTATCACAAAAACTTATGGAAGTCATATGAATATTCACAATTCCAATTCAGCCAAGCACATATGGCCTTGGAACAAAAATTTTGCAAATAGATCCCTATATTTTTAAAAATTACAAAACAACCATAAAATAAAGGAAAATGCATACAACATTTACAAATATGTTAAACTAACCATAAAAATGCTTTCACAAATAACCACAAGCAATCAGCCAAGCATAAATGGACATAGGAAAAATTTTACAATTTTTGCAATTTAATCCCTATATTTTTTGTAATTACAAAATAAGCTAAATAAAATTAAAATATCCTAAAATCATCAAGATCAGATTTAGCCAAGCCTGGAATCAACCTTTCAAAGCCTTAAAAAATTTGGAAAAATTATTTTTAGGCCCCTCAAAATTTCAAACTTCAAGAATAATCCTAAATATCATGAAATCAAGAATGAAAAATTATTCAAGGCTGACAAACATTTTCTATCAACATATATTTCAACCAAAAATAATACTTTTCATCACATATTTTCATAAATATTAATATATATACATGTCATAATTTTTACTAAGTTAAAATATGATAAAATCAACAAAAATAATGAATAAATCAACATGAAAGTTATTAAGAAAAATAACACAAAAATATATACATAAAAATATCAATATTTTTACTAAAGGAAGAAAAATGAATGAAATTAACAAAAACCAAAGATTTAGTGAAAGAATTTACCTTGAAAAGCTTAAAAACCTAATGAAATTTTGTGATTTTTTTTTTTTGTATTTTTCTTCCTCTAAGCTAAAGTCATCAAATTGACAAAAATTTAATTTGAACAAAAACCAATTATAGTGACTGAACTATAACAAATTAAAAGTTATATCTTCAAGAAGTAAAATTTTACAAAACAAATTTAATTAAAAATCATCAAAATAAGCCTCTTGGACATGTTAGAAATTAAAAATGGGTTCATTGGGCTTTTTAAAAAATTAATAGGCTTAATGAACCTTAGGTTTTAAGGCCCATAAAATGGAAAAAATAAATTTTAGCCCATTAAAAATAAAATTAATAAAAGTTACATATAAAAATTCCAAAAGAAATTTTTAAAACATTTTATGCATAAGAAAAAGGCACTTAAAAATTCCAAACTCATAAAATTTTACAAGCAAAAACCCTTTTGGAAGAAAATTGTCATTTAAAAAATACAAAACTCATAAAATAAATTGATTTTTTGAAAAAAAAATTGATTTACTATGAACTTAATGAAGATATTTGAAAAATTTTAAAAATTGTAAACTCAAAAAAAATCCTCCTAAAAAATTTAAGGAGTAGAAAACTCTATATCTTGGAAACAAAAAAATTCAAAAAAATGTTTGAATTTTATAAAAATGAAATTTATTCAACACATTAATCAAAATATTAATTTATAAAAATAGTCAATATGAAAACTTGAAATACAAAACAATTTTTACTGGAAAAATTTCATGAGTACGATACTCGTGATACTATAAAAAATTTCAAATTAATTACTAAAATGGATAACTTAACACCTTGTGGTATAAAATGCTAATATGAATTTTTCCTTAAATATTTATGATTTTTTGGAGTGCATATCGACATAAATAGCACATTGGTATCGGTAAAAGTATACGACGGTCAACTTCCTAAATTTAACTAAAAACTCTCGAAAGATTCCTAAAAATTGGAAATTTGACTGTGATAACATCTGCAAAAATAAATTTCAAAATTTCACAAGTATAAAATTAAAAGCTAATTATTTTACCTTGATATTTGTCTATTTTAACCAAGATTTGCTCTCTATGACCCTTGAAATGGTACAAAATTTGACATGTGCATTATGGTCATTTAAGCACAACTAAATAGCTCTTGAAAGTATCCTTTTCACCTGAAGGAAATTTACTCCCATTGGGACAAATACCTAATTCTTTACCTTGGATTTTTTTGGATTATCAAGGTATAGGCCTGGACAAAATTAAGTGTCTACTATGAGGATATCCAAAGTCCATGGAATTATGAATACGAATATGTTTAGGTAACTTCATGTGGTTTTTTTTGGAACAACAGTATTTTATTAAAGAATAAAAGAAAGCCCAAGTCCTAAAATAAATATAAGCTTGAAAGATACGAAAATAACCATATACATTATTTATTAATCCCCATATAAGATAGAATACTAAAGAATGATCAAAAACATGCAACAAATCCTTTTGCACATCGCCTCTTATCATGCCAATGAATTTGTAAATGAATTAGCCAATCGTCCTCGAATAGAATTTTAAAATCCAATAATTTCTCCCAAATATTATCCATGGACACAAAAAATCTAGTGAAACTCCATGGCCTATTCACCTTTAAATTCCACTGAGAAACCATAATAGCTGAGTCATTCTAAAAAATAACTCTAGAATCATTTTACCAACTTGTTAAGGCTATTTAACGCAAACCCACTGCATAGACCTACTCCTTATTAGAAATAATAAAGCATCAAGGATAAAAAACTTAGCATTGAAAATTACCTCATTCTGTGCTAACCATACGATTCAAATGGCCACACCAAACAAAACCTGTTAGTGTAAGCCCTGCAAGCTAATCATTATGGCTTGTAAGGCATTATAATTTAGTGATTTCATGTAATTAAATAATATATTTAATTAATGCTATAAAGGTATTTCTTTATCCAAAAGATTTAATTGTATAATTGTTATAAATATCTTATCTAGATAAAGCCCATGAAACACATTGGCCTTGCAAAGAAATTGTAAAAAGTTACAATTATGAGATCTCTATGCATTAAAGCCATGTTTCTAAAAACGTTCCATGTCATCATATTGTCAACATAGGGTATTGATAATGCAAAAAGAATGGAATATGTAAGCCTTCATGCATTTGATGCATCCAACTGATTTCATAAGTTGAGGTATAGAAATACTTGGGGACATCATATATATGCTTGTTATGGTAACAAGTTCACTTAAGATGACTTGCTATGAGAGTTCCATTTGGTATTTCATTGAAATGTCATGGAAATACTCTCCGGTGTTAGCAGTGTAAGTGATCTTTAGACTTGTGACACCAGGTCATCTCATATATGGAGTGTCATGCTTTGATTCAATCATGAACAGTCCACAATAGATGGATGCTTATGGTAAAGTGGTTTTAGGTATTGCATGCTTATTATGGTAGGTGAATGAGTGGTGTAAAGAGGATTCATCACCCTAAGTGATATGAGGGGACATATCTCACATGTACTTGGCCCGTGTTAACTCAAAGTCCATGGGTAAGGCCATATTAATGATTTAACAGATAGGGTTTCATACTAATATGGAATAAGCTAAGAATAGACACTAAACCATGCACTTGCCAATTCCAAGATATCTAATAAGAAGATATTTATTACACTAAGATGTTAAACACTAAAAGGCTTGTCAAAACCATATTGGCACTCCCTACATTTTTGGTGGTCATGATGCATTACTAGATGCCAATTTTGGTCTATAAATATAAAATATTCTTAATTATGCTATTTTATATTTATTGCCAATATGATAGGGGCCAAATAGGTCACATACATAAGTGTGATTAGTAAAAATTAAATTGGGAATGGGTTTATATGTCTAATAAAGTAATGGTTATTTAGGCCTAATTTGAATAAGTTCATACGGGCCAGAGACAAAATTATGATTTTTCAAGAATTAAGTTTTTAAACCCAAGGGTATACAAACCCAAGTTTGCCATTTCTCATGGTTGATTGGAGGCTTCGAATTTTGGCCAAGAAGATTAAGAAAACCTAGTTGCGTTTTCTCCTAGAAACCCTAAAAGAGTTGGTCTTTAAAATGAAAATCGTTCTCTTCTTTGTTCTTCGATTGTTGAATCAAGGTTTTCTAAGTACGGGGAAGATTTATTAAAATCTAAGCTCCTAGCATGGCTTCTGACAACAAAGTCTTTTCCTTATTAAATGTTTTTGGGTCACCTATGTAAATAACCATTAGAGGTTGAATGCTCGGACAACTTTGGTTTAGGACAATCGAGCCTATTGTTTTCGATAAATTGGTCATGGGATTGTTGGATTGAAGTATGTTTGAATCTTGAATAGTCCCTTAGATTTCTTAATCTAAAAGATAAATCAAGATCATGTAAGATGCTATTTAGAGAGTCTAGGATAAGTTTCTCTGATTTGTTTTTGTTGCCATGTTTGTGCAATATTTATAAAATTCCTGGAACATGAGCTGTTCACACGGCTCTATTTTTATGCCTAGTCATGATTACAAACTATTTTTGACAAGGATAATCATTTTTATGCATTTTTTTCATATTTTTTGAAAAAAGTAGAATGAATAATATTTTCGTGCATGAATGGCTCATTCAATGGGTATTCCAGATGAATCATGAAGAAATTCTAGAAAGCAGGTTGTTCGGACATGTTATGCAATGTAGTAGTGTCCAAATAAAAAATTTATGTGACAACATAAACGATTTTCTAGCATTTTTTTAAATATTTTACGTTGAAGTATAGTGAGTTAGTAGTCATAGAATTTGATTTGGTGATTTTATGTGATAGGAATAATCCGAAATAAATTTTGAAAGCTTGAAAGGTCAAATCTAACCTTACTTTGGTTCCCTCCAAGTTTAGTGTCCATTATTCTAAGGCATTTGGATGCCTTAGAATTGATTTTGAGAGTCATGTTAGTGTGTGAATATGTCTAGGAGTGTCCTAGAAGGATCCCTACTGACTCACACTAATGCTTCCAAGTTGAATTAAATAAAGTTGATTTTTTTAATATTATTTCCAAAGTTGTGATTTTTTCGATTTAGTCTAAGTACACTATTTTTGTGATTTCTTTTAAATGAATTCATAACTGATAAAAAATGTTGAAAATGGAGTCAATTAGTGAATATTTATTGAGACAAATGTTTCTATAGAATTTTTCCTTTCTAAATAATTTTAGCTCCAAATCAATTGTAAATTAAAGCTACATTCAGTGAGAGCTTCAGGATACATTTTTGTTAATGATATTTGTTTGACTTTGATAAATAGAAAAAGGAATTATGGTTGAGCACATATGATTGAAACTGATAAAAATAAATTTGGATACATGTGATTAGTTTTTACCAAGTATCATGTGGCGAGAGCTATAGGATTTGTTTTAGGATATATGGGATTATTAACCAATCATGTGATTAACAATTAGTTTGGTCAGCTAAAGCCCTCAGGGTGCATTACTCTTGTTTTCGTGATTCGTTCGTATAAACATGAGTAGTGTTCTCACTCAGATCGAGCCCGTTCCATCAAGCTTGTGATAGGCCTAGGTTTAGGGTGCCTCGGTTATCTTTACTTGGTAGGAAAAACAATTTGGGGATCACGTGCATTAAAAGTCATCTTAAATATGCATATAATGAGCCGTAGGAGCCAAACTTAATAAACTGTACCTAGAAGTCTAAAAGAACCTGAAGTTTGTGTACAATCAGGAAACATTTCTATCCTTCTCTCATTTTATCCTTTTGAATCTAGATCTCGAGTTGTGTTGAATGAACTTCAGCACTTGGGATATTTATTATCCCATTAATTTAGTCTATATTTTTATTTGATTATAACTCACCATTTGGCTATTGGGTTGATAGCCAAAACATCTGCGAAAAATAGAACTAAGCTAAGGCAAACAGACACCATAGGAGTTTTGCATCACGCATGTTATAATGTCAAGAACATTTGAATGTACCATTATACTATCGTATTGATTGTTAATGTGACAATAGAAGCATCATGATAGCTTGATTTTGAGAAAAGTGTCTTAAAAAGACTTGATGCCCTAAATTAAGATCATGTATCGGCAAGGCTAGTCTTTTAGAGTCTAGTTAGAAGATACGTACCCTAATACCAAAATAAAGTTTTCTTTCAATTTTAAGAGGCTATGAAGCTCGAGAATAAAATTTTTGAGACCATTCAAAATATTTAAATTATATTGTATATGATTAATCTATTATTTTGGTTGCTTCATTTATTTGTTTTGCATGCATTTTAGCATCATCATTAGTGCATCCAAAGGCTTTTGGTGAAAAATGATGGTGTCTATCCATAATAGGAGAACATATGGTCTTGGTAGAGGAAAAATATCTTATAGTAAAGGATTAGTCAAAAAAGATTCAAAAACGACATAGGGATGCTCTGAAAATCAAGTATGTCTTACCATTTTTGGTCTAAGTCAATATTAAGTTTTAGAAGGATGACACGGTAGATTTTTTAAGGGCCATATGGGATCAAAGACAATGCCATGAAAGATATGTTCACTTGAAAGTATGGAGATATAGTACTATTGGTTTGAGTTAGAATAGATGCAGAGTTGCTCCAAGCTATGGATTATTTTGGAACCTAGGATATCGGTGCTTCATTTTCAATAGAAAGGATATGGTCTCGATGATCGGGGAGTAAACTACCTTGTTGCGTATTGAACATACCATTCCTGATCAGGTGTATATTGAGGAGTTCAATCCACCGACATTGAAGAAATAGTTGCCCAACATTACTAGAGTTTCTAAGGCTTGGATTAAGGCATATGTGGTCTGAAAAGGCTAAAGTGATTCTATATCGAGGCATATATCATGAGATTTGATAGACAAATGCCCGAACCTAGAAAAAAAAATGGATATCTTCATATTGGCTATTTATGGATTAGTGGTATTCCCTATGACTTTAGGGTATATTAATATAGTAGTGGCTGATTTGTAAGATCAGTTAAGGTACAATATCAACTCGGCTATGGTGATTCTCACTATGATGATATAGTACTTAAACTTTTATAAGAAAAAGTTGAGAAATAGATTTCTTAGATGTGCAAAGTTGTTGTAGATATAGGTCCATAGTCAATTTTAGAAAGATATAAAGGTTGATATCCAAATGTGCACCGGTTTTTCTGACCAATTACCAAGTTCCTTAGGAATGAGTGGTAAAGTGATTATACTAAACATTAATGGGTGTCAATATTTCAAAAGCTAAAAAAAGAAGACGTTACATGGAGAGCACTATGGATGTTTGATCAGGTTATGTTATGCTGACCTAGATGCCAAAATTAGGTACCCTTACTTAAGATCTCGGGTAATGTTGGCTACGCTCCTTTGCTACTTTAGAGGCAGTTCGAGTTTTAACAATTCATTCTTTTAATGCATGATTTGGGTGAGTTCAATTTTGCATATAAAGGAAATGGTTATATAAAGAGAATATGAGCCATAGCTGATGAATAGAGAGAGACTTATTGCTTACAATTGGCTTAGTATTGATGATGTGACTTTTGCTTATGAGGTTTAGACAGATAATTGGTCAATGATAATGTTTTACTTTTAAATGAAGATATGGTACTTTTAATAGGAGAGTCACTGTATAAAGTTAAATTATTGAAGAAAGAATTTGAGTTGGAATAGTCAGCGTCTCAGTTAGAGATTACTTGATTACAAGCTAAAATAGGTAGTTAAAGTATAATCAAGCTGTCTGTGAGCGATAATTAAAAAAGCTCTACAAAAAAAGGACGATGTCAAGTGAGGTATGAAAAAATTGCATCAAGATAACAAATAAGTTAGGATAGCATTGAAAAATGCAGAAAGTGGACAATCAATCGAGGAATAGGAACCCAAGGTGGTAGAACTAAATAAAAAGGGGGACTTGTAGAAAAGTAAAACCAAAAAAAGTGTAAAATAGGTAGTCAAGCTCTTAACAAGCCAATTGGTGAGCCAAAAGAAGAATGTTTGTGTTCTTGCCTGGTTACAAGTCTGAAATGACATTAAGGTGGAACCTAGATCTCCATCACTACCTGATATCCCTATCAAGGAAGAAGAGTAGAAATAGAGCATTGTCATGATAGACAGACAAGACTAGTGTTGATTAGACTTTTTTTAGGGATGTATCTACACTTTTCTCCGTGAATGAACCAATAAGGAATCAAATTTTCTAGATGTAATAACTGGATTTTAGATATTAGCTTTATATTGGAGTTCTTGCCTTAGCTAATGCCTTCGATATGTTTGTATATTATTCATGTCATTACATTCATGCTAACTCATTCTTTTGTATTTGTACATTTGCATTCATGTCATTGCATGCATGATACAATACGGGATTCTAAATCTAGTGTCATTCTTTAAAAAAAATATTATGTCCATCGGGAAAGTTGTAAAGGTACCTATTTATAAGAGATACAATGCCAGGTCCCATTTAAGAAATATGGAAAATGATTCTATTGCTTAGTTAGAGAGGGTGGAGAAAGTTCAGGAACAGATGCTGAAGAGTCCAAAAGAATTGAGGTCACAACCAACTAAAATCATGGAGTTAATGACGTTATATACAAAAAGGAATGAGCAAGTAGAAGGCTTAGGTTCTCAAGCTAAGGAAGTTGATGCAAAGGGGAAATCTATCAAGTTTGTGAACAAGGGTAGAAAATATGGTGCCTTGATTCGAGTGTCTCAAACTATACTTGCTAGTGGAATTGCTCTTATGGTGCATGGGCATACTGAAGTTCAAATGCCATGGGTGATTATTGATAAAGGGTTGAATTTGGGGTTTACTTTGGAAATCCATTAGTCCTTAACCTTGATAAGTTTACTGAGTTGGATAGGCCTATAACAGAAGTGTCTAAGTGTGCTGAAAAAGAGCAGATGCAGTTACAAGTACTAGAAAAGATACTGAGGGCCATAAAAAGAGTAGATAAATTTGGAGTGGTAGATGCTGTCGAATTGGGCTAATATCTAGATTGGTTATTCTTTCGAAATTTGGGACAATGAAGTTTGAAAAGTATACACGTGCTTGTCTGCTCATATTAAAATGTATTGTCCTAAGATGGTAGGGTATGAGAATAATGAGAAGCTGTTAATCTATTGTTTCCAAGATAGTTTAACTAGTGTTGCAACTCAATGGTATGTCGGGTTAGATAAAGGTAAGATTTAAACTTGGCAGGATTTGGCACATGCTTTCTTGGAATAATGTAAGCATGTTACGGATTGGGCACCCGACCAAATGTCATTACAGAACATGGAGAAAAAGTCTAATGAGAATTTTAGACAATATGCCAAGAGGTAGAAGGAAAAAGCCATACAAGTAATTATTTTCCTAATGGAAAAAGAGATAATGGTTACTTTTATTAGCACTCTAAATGCTCTATTTTATTGAAGGTTGGTCAATAATGCAACCAAAAATTTTATGGACATGGTGCTATCTGGGAGATGATTGAGAGTGCAATTAAGGATTGTAAGATCTCGAATAGAGAGTCTTTGGGAAGTAAGAAACCAATTTTGGTTAAGAAGAAGGAAAAAGAAGCAATGTTGTTAGTGTTGGCAATCATGCAACCATGAATCTTATACTTTACTACCTATGCCATCCCACAGTGTTTGGGCAAGTTTGAGTTCTTACATGTTAGCTCCCTAACGCAGTTTACAACCCAGTATATATGAATTAACAAAGTAGTAACCAAAGTATCTGGAACACCTAAATACCTTGAATAACCCTAGACCCATTAAACTAGCTTACAATAGACAATAATTTAGTCAAATGCTAATGTCCTATTGTGACTTCTACCATAGTTACTTCAGAGGCAATTGATAGCACCAATCTATGTCACACCCTTATAACCTCCTTACCCAAAATGGTATGATGCTAATGCTACATATGAGAATCTTAAGGGTCTAGAAGGGCATTTAATGGAGAATTGTCTAGCATTTAAGAGAAAGGTTCAAAGTCTCATTAATGCTAGAAAGTTGAAGTTTGAGACTAGATCATGTCCTAACATTACTGAGAACCCATCCAATCATATTGAGCCTAAGGTGAATGCGATGATGGTGGAAAAAACATGAAGGCTTAAGCTGAAAGTTAACAAGGTAAAGATTTTTTTTTAAAATGGTTTAAGAAGCTCTGGTGAAAGCTAAAATAATCCTAGGACAGTTGATCTCATTGAGAGGTAGGAAGAAGAATTTTGAGTTCCATGGGATAAATAGACATGAGTTGCAGGAATATGATAACTTCAGGATGGTTACTCAAAAGACAATAGACAATAAGGAGATAATTTTTATGAAAAATTGCTCGAGCCAATAATTATGTCAGTAGATATGATTGATGAGGGGTTTGCGACAATACTATTTGGAATCATGGACTAATGGTTATCTATTGTAAAGAGTCTGCTATTAGTGCTGTAACTATGACACCTACTTCTTAGGTAGTCATTTAGGTCCCTACACCATTTCCATACAATAGTGATAAAGTAGCTCTATAAAAGTATGGGTTTGATACTATGATTGCAGAAAAACCTAGTTTTTCAGTAGATGTTGTAACCAGTGTAAGTCACATAATGAAGAATAAGAGGTGTTATGCTCCACTTATTGTTAAAAAGGGAAAATCTATGGTTGTTGATGAAAATAGTGCTAAACCGTAAGTAGTAATGATGACTGTTAAAAGAACCAGTAAGTGAACGAGAAGCTAAAGAGTTCCTAAAGTTTATAAAGCATAGTGAGTATAGCATTGTGGAGTAGTTGAATAAGTAGCCTACTAAGATACCACTGCTATCTATATTGTTAAACTTGTAACCACATAAAAAAGCTTTGTTAAATGCCTAGAATTAGACGTATATGGTGTATAATATTTCAATAGATAATATTGGTCGATTAGTAGACAACACATTGGCTAACAACTTTATATCATTCAATGATGATAAGATCCCTTTAGGAGGGAGGAGTAGTGTGAAGTTTTTGCATATTACTGTCAACTGTAAAACGTGTACTTTACCATGAGTGTTGGTGGATAATGGAACCACTTTGAATGTGTTAACATTGGTCACTCTACGAAAGATGCCAGTTGATGCCTCACACATCAAGAACAATCATATTGTTGTTTATGCCTTTAATAGAACTAGACAAGAGGTAGTTAGCATGATTATGGTTTCTTCAAGAAATGGCCCGTGTACTTTTGAAGTGGAGCTTCAGGTGATGGATATCGTACCCTAATACAACTATTTGTTGCATAGGCCTAGTTCCATTCTCCAGGGGCAATTCCCTTATAATTGCATCAAAAGTTAAAGTTTATTATGGATGATAAGGTGGTTGTCATCGACGAAGAAGAAGAGATGATGGCAATCATGTCTACTGATGCACCTTACATTGATCTTGATAAGGAGATTCTCGATTTTTTTCTTATAGTCTTATGAACTTGTAACGCTACATATGTAGAAAAAGGTTATCGATCATTCAGCCCTATTTGTCTTAGAATACTAAGATGGGATTGAAGATGATCATCAAAAAAAGTTGCCAAATTAGCAAAGGATTAGGAAAGCATTTGCAAGAAATGACTAAAGCCTTGAAAGTAGTTAACCAAATTAGAAAGAATGGGTTAGGTTAAAAAATGTTACTTAGAAAAAAAGGTTTAATCGAAAGTGCTAGAGAGAAGAGAATGGCTAGAAAGTTGGGCCTTGAGCCAAAATTGGATGCAAGGACTTCTACTTCTTTTTAGGACATTTTTTGTTCTGTGGGTTATTTAGGTTCAGACAAGAGAAGCTTTATGGGAGAGGTCCTCGTTTTGTTGAAAGAGGCTTTTAAAAGTTTTAGTGTTTTTGTCATAGAAAAGGAGATCTTGGAGTTTGGTATTCTCTTTGCCTGTGATCACTAGATTTGGAATGACACCAAGATCTTTATAGATTATAGGCCTTTCTTTGACAAGTATTAAGATACTTCGCCCTAAATGTTAAAGCTGAATAACATTTAAAGGTTTTTTGTATTTGGCTCAGTTTATTGATCATTGTTAAATAAATAACAAGCATTATGTATTTTCATATCTATATGTCTTTATTTGAATGTGAATGCTTTATTTCTTGAATTGATTGATTATTTTCTCTTGAATAAACCAACATTATTGAAACCAAAATATATCTTGATTTGCAATGTCTTAATATATATGTACCCAAAGCTTCAATGCTTAAACCTTATTAGGTATATTGACATAGGAGATATGGAGATAAGGGTTGACTTTTTGGGAATCGATCTTGATAAATCATTTCATAAAGATGAAGTATGTTCAACTGAGAATTATGATAGCTATAACTTATCCCTAGATTTAACAAGACTTATCAAATAAAAGGAGAGACAAATCATGCCTCATAATAAATCTTTGGAGGTAGTGAATTTGGGGACTGAGGAGTGTCAAAGAGAAGTTAAGATTAGGACCATGATATCCTTATCTACTTAGAAAGATTTGATTGCCCTCCTGAAGGAGTTTAAAGATGTATTCACTTGGTTATATGAGGATATGCTGGGATTAGATACAGATATAGTAGTGCACAGATTTTTGTTGAAACCTGGATGTAAACTGGTACAATAGAAGTTGAGTAGGATGGAGTAAATAGATGCTGGGTTTTTTGAAGTGGCAAAATATCCCAAATAGGTGGCAAATATGTTGTCTATCCCTAAGAAAGATGGAAAAGTGTGTCATGTGTGTGGATTATCGGGACTTAAAAAAAGCAAGCATTAAAGATAATTTCTCACTACCCTATATAGACACATTGGTCGATAATACAACAAAGAATTCCTTGTTTCCCTTCATGGATGGCCTTTCTAGTTATAATCAGATTAAGATGGCATCAAAGGACATGGAGAAACCACATTTATGACCTTGTAGGGTACATTTTGTTATAAGACAATGTTGTTCAAATTGAAGAATGCCAAGGCAACATATCAATGAGCCATCGCAACTTTGTTCCATGACATGATGCATATAGAGATAGAGGTATATGATGATGATATGATTGCCAAGCCTGTTAAAAAAAATGAGCATGTTGGAAACTCCTAAACCCTTAAAAATGATATATGGTACTCCGTAGACCATGAAATTTATCCTTACGGTTTCATGACCATTAAAGCATTAATTCCGACAGGTGACCAATCTCACCTAGCCAAAACAGATTGGTGGCGACTCAAAACAAATGGTCATTTTGTGATGACTATTTAGGGTTAAGATGGGTGAATGATTCAGTTTAACTACCCAGTCCCCAGAAATAAGAGAATATTAATATTAATATGGCCTAAAAAAAAAGAATAAATAGTTTTAAAATAATGATACATCACCACTTATATAGTCAAGGGCCGTTTAAGTCGGGCTTGGTCAGGATTTACATCCAGGCCACGTTATGATAGCTTGGCAACTCCACTGGGGACCTAATTTTTTTTTAGAGAGTCATGCCTAAAATTGATCATGTGTTAATTAAATTTTAACTAATCCGGTTTCAATTGGTATTTAGTTTCAATTCCCATTTTGGAAAAGTTTTCTTTATGACTTATTTTATTTTTAAGTCAATGTTTGTGTATTTTTTTCTTTATTTTAAAAAAGGGTATGCTTATCCCTTCACACACACTGTGCACATCTGCAATAGTTTCCCTTCTATCTAATGCGGGAGGGACATAAGTACCTAATAATTTAGGAGAAGGTGAAGTAGCTCTGCCTTCTAAGGTGTTAGCCCCTATTTGGGCCAGTTAAAAGCCTACCAGGTGTAAATTCCTACGCCTGCCTGAGGTCTTAGCCTCGTTACAGGCATGGAAGATACTCCCACTCGAATTGAACCATTTCTGACATAAATCGGCGATGGATAAGGAGAAGGTACCTCGTTAGTCCATTTTGGACTAAGGGCAATTCAAGAACTGATTTAGAGGTCTGACCCAAACCTCATATAATGAATCTTGGTAGCTTCCTAGTTAGTACCATACCCTTACTATAGGTATCACCGAGGTTAGGGACATATAAAGGGGTATGCATACCTTTTTCTTTCTTTATTCACCTGCTTTATTTCAATTACATCTTTGTGATATTATTTATTGCTATGTTTTATTATCTGAAATATTTATTTCATTGGTACTAACTTGTTTACTTTTTTCTTTTCTTATCCTTCTTGTGCATCATTCATTTGCATCATGGGTGTTTGCTTTAGGCCTGATTTTAGATCCAGCTAATTTCCAATTGATTTTATGGCGAACCAAGCAAAAGTGGTGGCTATTTCTAGAACTTTTGAAGAAGTCTGCATAGAGTCCGAACTAAATTAGAGAAAATGGGGGGACTGCATACCTGGGGACTTTGTATCAAGACTGCCGAAGATCACACACTTGGATCTCAAACAAATTAATATTTCTAAATTGGTACATATATGAGAAGGATGGGATAAAGCCAAGCAAACCCAGTTTATGGCAAAATATGGACATATGGCCATGTTGTTGAAGAATCCCATAAATGAACAGTTGGTTCGAGCTTTGATAGAATTCTGGAACCCCTCTTACCGATGCTTTTCATTTAACCACCATGACATGACCCCCACCATAGAAGAGATGCATCATTATTAGGGTTGGGACAAGTGGAGACAAGACCTATCTACTGCAAAGAGTGCAACTCGACGAGTCATAGAAAGAGATTGGCACAGATCCTTAATTTATCTCCCCAGTCTCTTCGCTTCAAACATAAAGGCAATACCACAGCTGTTTCATGGCAATTTTTGAAGGAGTATATTAGAGATCAGCCAGAAAAAGAGAAAGCCCTCGATGCATTTGCTTTAGCCATATAAGGTTGGTTTTCTTCCCAAGGGTGCTCGGACATATGGAAGTAGCGATGATTGAGCTCTTTGATCAATGGAAGCAGAATATGCATCCTGCCCTCTCCATCTTAGCAAAAATCATTCAAGCACTTAACGCGTGTCGGAAGTCAGGCGAAGGCAAATTCTTCGGGAATACATTAGTGCTATATATCTCGGCCTGCGACCATTTTTAGGGAGATGGCATCAATAGGATTAGACCTTATTTCTCACACTCGCTTTATCCTTTTGATTTGTTTCCGTTGTGATATTTATGAATTATTTTGTAAATTTTTGTAAAATGATTACTTGCTGCCCCGAGACTTCCTTCAATTAGTCGATCAAACCGGTTGAATTTTGAATTGATGCTAGTTTGGTCTGGGATATGTTATAGAATTGGGATTTCAAAGAACCTAAGAAATAGTAAAAAACTAGGAGAAAATAAAAAACGGTTAACTAAATTTATTTTTTATTAAATATTTACTATATTTAACACTTATTGGTATGAATTTTTAAAAAAAATTAAATAATCATATTCAAGTGGCGTAATTTGTCTAACCAATTAAACCAATAATTCGTAAGTTTTATTATTTGATCTACGATCCAATTTTTTCAACAATAATTAAGCATTTTATAAATTTACTAAATTTTCTAAACATAACTTTATGGTCATGGGATAACACCTTAAAGCCGTTGGTGGAGAGCTCAAAACCCAATTAGAATTATCATGGAAGAAATAATATTAATTTTTGTATAGGAAGGAAGCGAGAATTAGAACAAGGGAATTCTGCGTGGTGAAGGAGGGAGGCAAGCGATTGTGTAATCTTAGTAGGTCCCACGAATTGTTAAGAAGGGTGATGCAGAGGAACAGGACATAGAGAGGAAGAGGATCCTAGGTGTCCATTTTCCAACGCATAAACGGTTGAATTTATTTACTTTTTGCCGATTGTAGGCTCGACAAATCATCATCAACTCCCAACAAACACACGTGTTTGGAATCTCATTAATCTCAAATGAAAATGCCGCCACATGCGCCGATAATTTCTATGTAACGCATAATTTCTATGTAACGCCCGTTGGGATGTGGCAATCACAATGACATAATTATGCAATTGCACCTAATTGAACAGTGAAAAGCTCGACAGATTGTAAAATGGAAGGTAGTGGGTCCCCATCCTCCCCCCTCCCCGGGGGGCCCTTCCAAGCTGGCTTAAACGTGCATGACTGACAGCTTAATGTTGCGAAAATTCCAAAAAAGAAATAGACCATAAATTATTAAAAAAAGTGAAAGATGAAAAAATTATTACAAATAAGAAAATAATAATTATTACAATTATTAATAAAAAGTCTGCAATTACATTTTTGTCCTTATTTTTTCTAATTTTTGGCTGCTATAGTGCTACCTTTTGCCAGCAATTTAAGGGGTTGGTCCTCTTACTAGGGGAACTTAGCCCATATACATTATGAAATATGATATATATAATAAAATATAAAACATTATATATAAATTATTTATATTAAAAATATTATTTAAAATTAATAAAAAATATTTTATATTAAATATTAAATTAATACAATTATTTATAATATTATAATATAATATATAATATATATTATTACATATAAATGATATACATTAAAAATATTATTTAAAAATAATAAAAGATTAAAAATATTTTATATTAAATCTTAAATTATTATTTAAAAAATAAAAATATTTTATGTTAAATCCTAAACTAGTATTTAAAAATAATTACTATTTAAAAAAATAAAAATAAAAATATTTTATATTAAATCTTGAATTACTATTTAAAATATAATAAAAATAAAAATATAATAATAATTGAATGTATAGGTGATCATAACCAAATGTACAGATATCTATAACTTAATATACAAATGACCACAATTGAATGTATAGATCATCAAAACTGATATATTTAATTCCAATATATATATTAATATACGTTCCAATATTTGAAGGTTCGGCTCCTATACTAAGAGAATTGATCCCAAAGCTATATTATTATATATATATATATATTACATATATTAAAAATACTATTTAAAAAATAAATGATTGTAAATATTTTATTTTAAAAATCTTTTATTATTTTTAAATAATAGCTTTAATATAAATAATTTATATATATTATATATTCAGGGTCGGTTCTCTGATACAACAATAGACCATCCCCATATTGGAACATATATATCAATATATATATTAAAATTAAATATATCAGTTTCAGTTATCTGTACATTTAGTTATGATATATGTACATTTAGTTATGATATATGTACATTCAATTATAGTTATCTCTACATTTAGTTATGATTATATTTTATTTTTTATTGTTTTTTTAAATAGTAGTTCATGATTTAATATAAAATAATTTTTTAATCTTTTATTATTTTTAAATAATATTTTAATATATAATTTTTATATAATATATAATATATTATAAATTATATGTTATATACGTATATATTATATAATGTATATTGGATATATAATTTATAGATAATATATATTATTTTTAATTTTTATTATTTTTTAAATTGTAACCCAAAATTTAATTCATACTAGTTTTTTATTTTTATTATATATATTATATATTATATATTATATATTACATATGTTATATAGAATATATTATTTTTAATTTTTTAAAATGTAATTTAAAATTTATTTTATTATTTTTAAATAGTAATTCAAAATTTAATATATAATATTTTTATTTTTTATTATTTTTATATATAAATTTATAATTTAATATAAAATATTTTTATTTTATTATTTTTATATAATAATTAAATTTTTAATATAAAATATTATTAATTTTTATTATTTTAAATAATATTTTAAATATATATAATTTATATATAATATAAATTTTTAAATAATATTTTTAATTTTTAATGTGCATATATAAAATAGGAGGGAGTCGGTTCCCTTGCCAAGGAACCAACCCCTCACTATAATTGCTGTCTTTGTAGGAAAAGCTGAAAGATCACGAAATTAGGGTCAAAAGATAATTATATATTTTTATTTATAAATTTAATCATTGTTATTTTTAATTAGAATTAAGTTTTTCGCTTTCTCATTTTTAATAACTTATAGTCCATTTTCTC
Organism: Adansonia grandidieri; assembly: GCA_038382065.1. Classification (NCBI taxonomy): domain Eukaryota; kingdom Viridiplantae; phylum Streptophyta; class Magnoliopsida; order Malvales; family Malvaceae; genus Adansonia; species Adansonia grandidieri. Next base: position 4,988,739 of record JBBYHK010000005.1, read on the forward strand.
TTTTTGAAATTTTCCGCTTGTTTTTCTCCTCCATCCAAGCGCACTCCTCCCTGACCTCCGCAACCAATTCTCTCCCATCTCTTTAAAAACTGCCCTCCTCTCCTACAACCCACGCCACTTACTCTCTCTCTCTCTTTCTCTCTCTCATTTCCATTTCAGCGTCCCATCTTTTCCTTTGTTATTTTTCTTTCCTGTTAATTGGCATCAAGAATTAACATTAGCTATGGCTGACCAAGTTCAGAAGACAGCCCAGGATGGAGAACCACAAGTTGAAGAGGTGGTGGTTGTTCCTGACGTGCCACAAGCCGAGAAACCTCCAGCGTCTACAGAAGTGGTGAAAGAACCGCCTCAGACACCCGAAACCGATGAAGAATCGGTAAAGCCAAAGCAGGTTGAGGAGGAGGCTTTAGAGGCAGAGGTATCAAAACCCGATGGTGATGATCAGGAAAAAGTTCCACGGTCGGGTTCTTTCATTGAAGAGAACACAAGGGTTGTTGACCTCCTTGAGAATGAAAAGAAAGCGCTAGAAGAACTTAAGCAACTTGTTCAAGAAGCGCTTAACAAGCATGAGTTTTGCGTGGTAGCAATGCCATTACCAAAGCAACCAGAAGCTCCTAAAGAGGATGAGAAAAAAGAGGTGGTGGTATATGAGGACGAGAATGAACCTGCCAAAGAGGAGGCAAAGGATGAACTGGTTACTTATAAACCACCAAAACTAGAAACAGAAACAGTTACCGAAACAAATGATGAACCAGAAACGGAAGAAACTATTAATCAGGTTGAAACGGAGGTTATTGAAGAGAAGGCTGCTGTCACTGCTGCTGGCTCTGACACTGTGGAAGATGATGGTGCTAAGACCGTAGAAGCCATTGAAGAGAGTATAGTTTCAGTCTCTTCGCTAGTTCAACCAGAGCAACAAGCAGCAGTTAAAGAGCCCGCAGAGGCAAAGGCTGATGTGGTCTCGGAAGACGAACGAAAAGATGCTCAAACAGAAGAGAAGGTGCCCCCAGAGGAGATATCCATATGGGGCGTACCACTTCTTGCAGATGAAAGAAGCGATGTCATTCTCCTCAAATTTCTAAGAGCCAGAGATTTCAAGGTGAAAGATGCATTTGCCATGCTCAAAAACACGATTCGTTGGAGAAAGGAGTTCGGCATTGATGAACTTGTTGAACAAGATTTGGGTGGTGATTTGGAGAAGGTGGCATTTATGCATGGTTTTGACAAGGAAGGACATCCGGTGTGCTATAATGTGTTCGGGGCGTTCCAAAACAAGGAGCTTTACCAGAAAACATTTTCGGATGAAGAGAAGAGGCAAAAATTCCTGAGATGGAGAATCCAATTCCTAGAAAAGAGTATTAGGAAACTGGATTTCAGCCCCGGTGGCATTAGTACTATTGTTCAGGTCAATGACTTGAAGAATTCCCCAGGACCAGCAAAGTGGGAGCTTAGACAAGCTACTAAACAGGCTCTTCAATTGCTCCAGGACAACTATCCAGAATTTGTTGCCGGACAGGTAGCATTGCTGTTATTGCTATTTGTGCTATTTGATCTTTTCTTTTCATGTGATATTATTATTATTATTATCAGGTTTATCGTTTGTTTCTTTCTTTCTTTCTTTCTTTCTTTCTTTTTTAATCTTACCTTTGCTCCGAATTGGGGTTGTGGCTGCTTGTTTAGGTGTTTATCAATGTACCTTGGTGGTACCTTGCTGTCAATAAGATGATAAGTCCATTTTTGACCCAGAGAACAAGAAGCAAATTTGTCTTTGCGGGCCCTTCAAAATCTGCGGAGACCCTTTTCAGGTTGGTGTCTAAATCAAGTAAAATTTGCTCCTTTTACCACTCTTTACGTGTTATTTATATGGAATTATTTTTGTTTTGAACATTTAGGTACATCGCTGGTGAGCAAGTACCGGTCAAATATGGAGGACTGAGCAAAGACGGTGAATTCGCCAGCACCGATGCTGTTACTGAGATAACTGTGAAGCCAGCGGCAAAGCACACAGTAGAGTTTCCAGTTACTGGGGTAGGTGGCTTTTCCTTTGTCTCTTTGGTCAAACGCTAGGGTAGCTTTCATATTTTCAAGAATCCAATGCAGATTTTGGCCCCGCGCTTGGGGATTCGATTCGGGTAGTACTTACGAGCTTTTAATTAATATGGCATCCATCTTTGGATCCTCAGGACCTTTTTCTTTGCTATTTGCTGGTATATTTTGGTTGAAGCTTAAACGATCATCAATTAAATCTCTTGTGATGATGCAGGCATGCCTTGTGACATGGGAGGTTAGAGTTGTTGGATGGGATGTGAACTATGGTGCAGAATTCGTACCCAGTGCTGAAGACAGCTACACAGTTATAATCCAGAAGGCTAGGAAGGTTACCTCTACTGAAGAACCGGTCGTGTGCGACAATTTCAAGATTGGGGAGCCTGGCAAGGTTGTTCTCACCATCCACAATCCCACCTCAAAGAAGAAGAAGCTCCTCTATCGCTTAAAGAATAACACTACATCTGATTAAACACAAGCAAGGAATCAAAACACACAAGGCATTCACATTTAAGACATTCTAGTTTTTAGCATTTATATTGACTTTTGAACTTGTTTATTATAATTTAATTTTTTTTTATATATAATTTTGGGGTTTGTCTATACTCTCTACTGTTTCCAAGATGTTTTTTTTTCCTAAGTAAATTTCAAGCTGTTGAGTTCGTGGATTCCCAAGGATACATATGCATCGATATTATTTCGTGCTCATAAAATTTCATTTTCCATCTTGGGCTTTCGCCCACTTTTATTTCAAGGAAACCGTCTTAGTATCATCAACTCGTTCCTGGATCATTCTTAGCCACATTAATTAATTTACAATTAATAATTCTTGACTGTATTCGACATCATTAGTTAGATAATATTAATTCAGTTTTGGAATTTACAAAAAAATCCAACTGAAGTTGTTATACTAAATATAAAAGTAATTATCTTGATTCCTTTTTATTTTTAAAATTTGCATTTGTTATTTTGTGAAAAAAAAAATTATTTTGTTTAAGAACGAAATGAGAATTCTAACTGCGATAAAATTTCGTTAATTTTTCTAGCAATTTAGTGGAACTCAAAAGATTCTTTCGATCAAGAATTTTGACGTCATCCCTTGAAAACAAAGGTGATATTATTTTCGTAAAAACTAATTGTTGGAATTTTCTTCAACAACTTGGCAAAGACTCAAGATTTATTTTCACTCAAGAATATTATCTTATTTTTATTTTTTAAAGAATATACCTTTTTTCCTAAAAATGTTTATTACGAGGCTATGTCTATTTTAAAGATAATTGAAACGAATACAACAAAAAATAAATAAATAAATAAAGAGAAAATGCCGTCAAGGGCTCTAAAGTTTATTGTATCTTTCAACTGGTACAAATGTTTATTTTGATACATAAAATTTTATTTCGTGTGCTATTGTAGTATTTGTTTATAGCACCATTAAATTTTAGTGATGTAGTTTTATGTATCCAATGATAAATTGACGTGTGACTTTAAACAATAATGCTGCATGTATTAACAGTAAAATACAACTATTTAATTTTAAGAATAACAATTATATTTTTTGAAAACTAAAACTGGTTTTATTTTAAGCTAGCACTAGAGAATCATCGATTTTTACAAAAGTTCCAACTGTAATTTATGTGGATTATTATTGGAGGTAATACACTCGAACTAATCATGATTTCAAAGAAGGCCCAAAGTGATCATGCCATGCATTTTTTTTTTTTTTTGTAGTATTCGGGGCACTCAAAGTTAAAAATCTTTGAGTAGGTATGATCATTGATCCGATCTTTTAATTCCATTAATAAAATTACATGTAAATTATGATCTCAATATCCTAAAAGCATTTGACTGTTTTCTTGTTTAATACTAATTATGCTTAATTAATTAATTTATTTTTATCTATCATATCAAAACTTTTGAACATGAGATCGAATCGATTCGTTTTAGAATTAACATGAAAACCTATTGTGTTGAAAAATTTTCTAAATCTACCATCACCATGAAAAAAGAAAAAAAAAATTAGAAAATTGTTCCTCTGTTTGAAAATTCCAAAGATATTTCTTAAAACATGGATAATACTCCTTTGTAAAAGGATGTAAAGGCTTTTTCGAACAACTTGGCATGGATCCCAAAACCGTTGTTACTAAGGCACATTAGTCTTTCTTCTCTAGAAATAAATCTAGTTTCAAATTGTCCACAATTAATCACGCTGATAAATTAAAGTAAAAGTATGAGATAAATAAAGTGATAAATAAACCCGTAAAATAAGACAACAATGGTGAATATATAAATATAACAATAAAAATAATAAATAAATAAATAAAGATTTGCATAAAGTAAATAAATCAGCGTAAATAAATATGGAGCAAAGTAAAGACTAAGCAAGAAAATAATAAAATGGGCATAAAATAATTACATAAATAAAAATGTGCATAAAGTAAATAAGAACGGGAAAGTAAATGAACTAAAAGATAAACAAATAAATAACACAAGTTAATAACTAATTAAATAATAAAAATAACAAAAGTCTTGATAAGGCATCCGAATGCCTTACAGAGAGCATTCAGATGCCTTTTCCTGGGAAGCTTTTTCGACCACTGCCTCATTCTGTCTTTTCCTTTTTCCTCTATTTCCGCCCCCACTGTGCTTCCCGAGCTAATGCTCCGAGATTCCAAATGAACCTAAATTCTTCCCCTGATAACCTAAACTATACGTTTTTATACACTTTTTCCAAGCTCCAAAGTGGATTCTTGGTTCCAAGGTCTTCAATTGATTCCATTTAATGCCCCCTCCATCTTTCTTAATTTTAATCCATATTTATTTGGTCCATTGGATCAACCAAGTGAAAGGTCAAGATCAAAACCAAAGTGGAGGAAAGGGAAATATATAAGTTACCCCTCATTTCTTTCAATTTTCAAAATATTTTTCTATTTTTTTTCTTGTTTTTAATTTTTATTCAAAGCCTCTCACTTTTTTTTTTTTTTTGAAAAATCTAAATGTGACGAACTTTTAAAGCTCAAGATTTAATTAAAATTTTTATTTGAT
>JBBYHK010000005.1:4993926-5014776 GCA_038382065.1 Adansonia grandidieri
GAAGTACTCAAGTTTGTTACCTTAATGCGAAAGGGTATACAGGCTGTGCACTAACTCTCCGTTCAAAAAATGGCATCGATACCAAGCTCGTGACTGCAGCAGCTATTTTAGTTGCGACTTAACAGAGTTCTCTATATAAGAACCTTAAACAAGCTGAACCCCAACTATAATTTTCAGCTTCCCTGAAATCTCACAAATTGGAAGAGACGTTAAATGAATCTAATTGCTAGATTTATCGAGCATTAACATTCCTCTAATTAAGTGTAAAATATACGCTCTAACAGCACATTTTGTATCTCCTATAGTTGGATTCTATAGGAGCATAGCGAAAGTTCTTTCTAGCCAAATTATTTTGAGTCTTGAGCTTTCTAAATAGTTATCTGGAGGGATCTGACCCAACAATTCAAGGCACACATCAAACCATTCCAAGAGGCTCCCCTTGTTATTGCCTCGCCATCAACTAGGAGTCCCAATTGAAGTGCAACATCTTCTAGAGTGATCATGCATTCATCGCATGGAAGATAAAATATACGTGTCACAGGTCTCCATTGTTCAATCAAGGCTTTATTAGTTTAGGCTCATATTCAAGGTTCTAACTAAAGTTGCATGGTAAAATCTAGATGACCTTAGATAGTCTACAATATACACATTTGGTTCTTCCAAAGCAAATTTTCACAACCGTAACTCGCGATCATAATCCTATTCAATAAGTAATTAATTTATTAGTCACAAAAATCTAAATTCATAAGATTCAAATATTTGATTAATAAAATTTTAGTATCCTTGACAATATATGATTTTTTTGCAATCTCAACAATGATGATGATGATGATGAAGTCATTATATTCATCGAAACTATGCCTACAAGAACTGAAATTCTTTTAACATTAAAATAACTTAATGTACTAAATTAAATTAACTTCTGCAACAAAAAACCTTATTACAACATAAATAAATTTCATCATAGTAAAATTCTCATGACGTGGTGCAATTATCTAATAATTTTTTTCTTTGAAGAGGATGAAAGTCATACTTTAATCTTTCAAACAAAGTTCAACTGCTAAAAAAAACTTACTTACAATGAAACTAAATTTACTCATGATAATAAATTATAAAATTAAATTTCAAATTATTTATTTAAAAAGCTTAAATCATACTTTAGTCAGCAATAATAAATTTCAACTTCTACAGAGAAAAAGCTTAGTTACAATAAAATTAAATTTAATCATAAGAATAAATTACAAAGCTAATTATATTTTAAGATTACAAATAAAAATAAAACATACCTTAAAAAATTATACAAAAATTTTTCTAAATGCAAATGTTTAAATTATAAAATTTTTTCTTCGATATAAAAGAAAGAGCTTCGAGCTCCATTTGTAGAGCCTGAAGCTCTTCTTTCCCCTTCACCCTTCCCTTTAATAATTTTGAAGGTCATGGACTTTAAGTCCACGGCTTTTACCTTTTTTTTTTAGGGTCACAAGCTGTGGCAAATAAAATTGGTAGGGCCGTGCCCTACCATTACCCCCCCAAATAATGGAGGGGGGCCAACACTAGGAACTTGCCCCCTTGAAAACTCGTCGTCTGAGATGGTAAGTTCTTAATGCTAAGATATTTAATGTTGGGAACTCACCATATTAGATGGCGAGTTTCTAACATCCCATTATTTCGCCCCCTTCGTTGGCGAGTTCTCAACACAAATAAAAATTAAGCACATTTTGGAATCAATCTTAAAACAACCTATTATGGGAAATAATTAAATTTTTAGCATTATATCCGTAAAAAAGCCTCGGCTTGAACATACTAGCTATTTGTTTTAGTATTAAGGTGATGTTATTAGTATCGTAAAACGTTATTTGTTTTTCATTTCATGTACTAAACATTGTGATTTATTTAAATTACAATTAAAATATTTTTTTAAGAATTATTATCATGTATACTAAAAATAATTTTTTTTAATTCCATAAGTAATGTTAAAAAGTACCACATATCTCATTTATTTGTTTCTTTTATTTTTTAAAATATACTTCAATGATAATTTTTTACACTATTTGTGGAGTTAAAAAAACTTCATTGCTATTCTACTTAATAATAATCCATTTTGTTATCAATAAGTTTAATTATAATTTATTATTAATAAATAAAACCCATTAAATATAAAAACTTTATAAAAGAACTGTAAAGGGTTACAATTATTATATTCTTATGCATTGAAATATTTTTTTTAAACTATTCCTAATAATCATATTGTCTATAAAAACCCAATTTTATGGAGAGTCTTTATTAAACTAAGGTTAGTTTCCAAAGTTTATTATTGAACTTATTAAACTACCAAGCAAGAGTCATCTTCTTGGGACCTAAAATTCTAATTAGGCAATTTAACTAGACTAGGCTATTTTAATTCTTATTCGAGCCTTTGAGTCCTAATCTAACAAGGTCATTTACATTATTAATTTGGCCCATTTATTTTAAAGTCTAAATTGAAATCCGATTTTATTTGCTTGGGCTATTAATGTCATAATATCATCTTGCCTCCCAAATGATACATTAAAATGAAATAGAGTAATGATGTAATAATTATTATTTAAGAATAAAATAAAGGGTTTGCAATTTAGAGAGAAACACTTTTTTTAATGGTTGAAAGATTAAGTTTGAAAGAAAAAAAGGTTTTAAACATTTAAGGTTGGGTTACCGGGGGACCCTAGCGGGTTCTTCTGGGTGACTCGACCTTTACATATTTTATTTTTGTTAATTCTATTTTATTTTTCTTTTATTTTTATTTTTGTTACTACTAGAATTTAACTTCCGCTTATGTTGGGGTTTTTAATTTGTTTAATAAAATTTTTAATTAATTATAAAAATTAACTTAAAATTAAAATTTATTAATTTATACTTACTTTTTTAATTTTTATTTTTAAATTCTAATAATATTAATATTAATATATTATATTTTACTAATTATAAAATTAAATTTATAATAATTATTTGGGATTGGGTGTAGATAGAGATGTTTATGTTTGAAGCCACAATCTAAAATTTGTCATATTTCTTGTCAAAATTCAAATTGCTATTTACAAATTAATAAAAAATAAAAAATTATTTTTATATTAATATTTTTATTTTATAATTAAATTTAAATATAATTTTTATTATTGAATAGTGATTTAGGCATGTTCAAATTAAGAAAAGCAATGTCCAAGTTTCAGTCGGAGTGGACAACCATGCTCGGATTACTATTTATTAATTAAAATAATATTTTATATAAATTTAATTATAAAAATATATTAATATTAATATAAAAATATTTTTTAAATATTTTAATAGATTATAAATAGTGATTTAGGTTGTCGGATCGGACTAGTCCAAAATCAGGTCTGGATTTGAATTTTAAATTTTTTTATGTCATGACTCGACTCAGCCCAACTTATATTATATATTAAAAAATTAATATAATTAAAAACATACATATGTGAATCGCTTATTTTGGAATTTTAAAATCTTCAGGGGTGTATATAGAAATTCTCATCTAAAAATTGACATATATTTGTTTAATTATTTTGTTAATTTATCACTTTCCTTAATCTTATTATTGAATAGAATAATTTTAAAAAATATTTTTTAGAAGTTTTATTGCTAATATAATATCGATAACTTTCTTTTATTGACTAATTTTTTTTACATAGTTTCAATTTGATTATTGTAATACTATTGTTGCCACGTGCTCGCCCTTTAAAACGACGGACGATCCGAAGGGCATAGCGCACTCGACTTAAAAATAAATGATGGTTGATTGTGGTCGAGCCTTTGAGCTATCCCTTGATTGAGATTTGGATTAGGCATGATAATATGAAGGGGATAGGGACCGTCGGACGAGTCGCTCATCCAACTGGACCCGAATAGCCAACACAAAGTGGCCATAAACCTGGAGTCACCACCGATCATTTTAGGCTAAGCAAGATCAGATGCCTATTGAAAACAATATTATGAGTTACAAAACTCGAAACACTAATTTCAAGGTCTACGAAGTCCAGAGATTCATTGGTAGTCTTCAGGAGTTGGTTATGCGTAGGGAAGAACTAGCATCTCACGACGCCTGAAATCGGTACCTACTAACTATGTCTCACTTTGGTCTTGGTTAAATCGGTTCCATTTGGTATTTATTTAGATATAATCCCTCTTTAATGCATGAAGTTTTGGAAAATAGAAATCTAGGTTTTTTTTTAAAGAAAATTAGATCACATTTGTGCCTCGGAGATGTGAGGAACATAGGGATTTTGTGAAAACAATGTTCGAATTGGATTTGTAAAAAATTAGATTTTTCATATTAGGCATTGGAAAGATACCAACACATCGCCTTGTAAATTTTAGTGGAAAGCGAATTTCAAATATGAATGCACAATAGTCACTACAAAAGGAAAACAAGTTAGTAAGGCAAAAAATGAGAAATGTAATAATATCATAAACAAGCAATCACAAACAAAAAAAATGTAAAAAGGGAGGGATGACTGAAATGTATGTCATAATTGCCTTCGATTATTGAATAATAACCGAGATGACAATTTTAGAGACCGGTCTAAATTCGGTGGTAATTTGAAGAAGAAAAAAATTTCTATCAAAATAGTTTTGAGGCATCTAGAAGAGAGACAATTTTAAGTTTTTTAGGTGAAAGTGAGGTTGAAGTATGCCCCTGGTAAGGTGGGGTTGGAGTATCCCCTAAAATAGAGCTATGAAAATAGTTAAAAATTAAAGTGAAATCTTGAAATTTTAATGAAAAAACTGGGTTGGAGTATCCTCTTTGAGTAGTGCAGTTAGAGTATCTCCACTAGCGAAAATTTTAATATGAAATCCTATTTTTTTGTATTTTAATCTTAATCTGAGTAAAAAAGGGCTGATGTCGTGAGGGAGACCAAACGGGTGCATTTTGAGACATTCGAATGTCTTGATAAAAGGAGATTAAAAAATTAGTTTGAAAATAGGGGACAACATTATGTTCCCTCTATTTTTCACATTTTTTTGGGTACATCTAAAAGCTTAAGGGGGTAAATGAGATATCGTTGGAAAGGTAACTCAACAAGGTTTAATATAAAAATATTCCAAAAATTCTAGAAAATTATTTTTTAGGCAGAATTAATTTTCAAAGTTAGGTTCATCTTAGCACTGGCAGCATGTACAATTAAAAGGGCATGATGGGTTTCGAAAAATTATTCCAAGCTTATCCGGGATTGTTAGATCTTAGATAATACCTTTCTAAAAAGGTAATTTTGTGAAATCTTTGGGAAAATTATTTAAAAATTTCGTAAAGATCATTTAATGGGCCGTAATGGCCCAAATAGAATGTTGCACGTTGGTTACAAAGGTTTAAGACAAAAAAGCTTCGAAAAATTATAACTCCCTCATCTGGGATGATCCGAGGGCAAATAAGACACTGTTAGAAAGAAAATTTGATGCCCTTTAAAGGAAAAATATTAGAAAAATCAAAGAATATATTTTATGGTTTGAAAATGATTTTTCAAATTCAGACTACAATACTTCCAAAGCAAAAACAAGGGTATTATTTGATATTTCATTTTTTTGAAAGATAAGACTCGAGTCTAGGACATTCGAACGTATGCGACAGAAAGTAACACAGGCTTAACAAGTTCATTCCACAATCCCGAAGTAGTTTGGGAAAATGGAACAACCCATTGAACATGTCACCAAAAGGAACACGAGGCTCAAGATCAAGGATTAATACTGAAAATGATTTCCTTTTTTTTTCTTTGAAAAGTAAACTTATTTCACCATGAATCCAGAGTTGAAATGTTGATTTGCCTCTAAGATTGGGAGACCAGTTTGATGAAAATATTAAATCCATGCTACCCTTTATCTATTGAAGGTAACATGAACTTAACTTGAGGATGTTTCTAAAAATTAGTTTGTAAAAAACAAGCAAGCATTTTAATGGAGATATCATGAACAAAATACAGCACATGAAAAGATAAACATGGATTAAACATGCAAACATGCAAAGATGATGTTTTGTCATGGAAATAGGTGACATAGATGTAAGAAGATGACAAAGGGTGTATGAAGATGATATAAACATGTTTATACAAGGAGTGGATGTTGGGGTTGTCAAGATAGCATTTTGATTTCATGAGCCTCCTTAAAACACAAGAAAAATATTTGAACATACCTAAGACACATTAAGTTGACCATTTAAATATGAAATGGTTATATGAATATGGAAAGAACATGGCACAAGGTGCATGAAAAGAGGCTATATGATGATGAAAATAAAGCATGGTGAGTTTATATATCTAACAACATCAAGGTGTCAAAAGGGTTATCAAGATCCTAGGACTACCACAACCAAGGCAACAAAAATGCATGAGAGTATTAGAAGGGTCATGGCAACATGAAGGGCTCACGAAAATGAAATGGATGATCAAAACAGAAAATATATGGAATAAGGAAAAAATATACCAGTAAAAGCTTGAAGTTTCTTCCTTTTTTAAAGTAGTAACTTTAAGCTTAGTTCCTTTCCTCTTTTTGCTATTGTTTAGCAAGAAAAGGGTGAAAGGAAGAAGCTTTCTGGTAATATGGTTGCTGATGGGGTGTTTTGAGGATGAAAGTCTGTGATAGGTTGAGTTTTTGAAGGTGTTCTGGTGGTGGTTTTGGGAAGCCACGAGAATGGAGGTTGGTTGAGGGTGAAAGGCAATGGAACAGTGTTTTGGTGAGTTATTGGAGCTGAAGTTGTGAAGGATTTATGGGGATGGATGAAGAGTTTTTTGGGATTGCTGGAGAGCTTCTTTGATATCTGAGAATTTTTTTTATGGCTAAGAGTGTTTTTCATAGTTAAAAAGTCCCTCTTTTAATCTAATGCTCAGCCAATGCCTTTAGGAGAGAAGGCAAGGACATTTTTTATTTTTTCCTCCTAGACCAGGGAACATCTCCAGCTATCATGCTCAGTTGACTCGCTTCTTATTGGTTCTACCATGCTGAGCAAAAAGGCAAAAAGACTATGACAGCCTGCACCTGGAGATATGCTTGCCACACCCTCTTATACCCATATATCCTATGAAAGTGACCCTTGTCATTGATTGTTTGGGCTCTAAAAATTTGTTTGAATCCGTTACTGAACCCATAGTTGAGATTTGCAATGTTTTATGATAGTTCCTTGGTACAAAAACATGTTTAAATCGGGTTTTCAAAGGCTGAAAAGTGGCTCGAACTAGGGCAAAATGCCTTGGTGCATCGATACAAAACATGTTGTATCGATACACAAGTTACTTTTTACTCCTGATTATTGATACAATAAGTTGTGTATCGATACTAAGAGCAAAAAATATTTCCAGTCTCGAGACTTAGAGGCCTGTATCGATACTCCATGGATTCGTATCGATACTTATGCTTGTGTATCGATACATTTTGCCAAAAATCACAACTTTAGCTACTGCCAAGGTCTGTATCGATACAAACATGCCAGGTATCGATACCACACCTTGGGTATCGATACCAAACCCTCTTGTATCAATACTACATGTGAAAACTTAAGTTTTTACACCGTAAAGGCCGTGTATCAATACTTGCGCCCTAATATAACTTGTACATACCTGTGGCTTCTTGATTTACCTCAGCTTGCTCACAAACAATGGGAACTTGATTTGTGTATTTGTTTGAATGACCTTGGTGACACCATGAAAAGTGTCCTTTGATGCCTTATTTTTATATTTTTCTTTAATACGGCTCATAGGCATTTCAGACCTTCCCTAAAAATTTTTCTACTCGGTGCCATGTCATCGACATGGTGCCTGGCAATCGTCCCCCAGTTTTTATTTCTATTTTCTAATTTTGTCATCCTTTACCTAACTCCTAGGATGCCAAAAACTGGCCGAACAAAATGAGGTGTCTACAACTATATTATATATGAATATAAAACAAAAAATAACACGAATTCAAACTTGAAAATTGAATTACTACGATAAACTATGCAAAATATCCTCAACTTGAGTACAACTTTTGAATTAAGTAGAGATATAAAATTACATAAATACAATGTAAATACATGTGAATCTAATTTATTGTATATACATTATTTGTAAAAAAAATAAGATGATATGAAAATTTAATTCATTTAAATTATATTGATATATCTATAATTTATATTCAAATCAAATAAAAATAATAAAATATAAACTTAGCAACTAGCATACAATAACCTGCAAACTTAACATTGTTTAATATAGTTTTTTTTACTATTTAATTATGATAAAAATTTTCCTTTTACATTTACAAGTTTTTTTTTAAATTACTTATATTAATCCATCTCATGCTATTATTTAATATTTTAAAATTTTACTGATATTTTATCAAAATGATAATCTTTAATTCAATAATTTAAAAATAAAAAAATTAATATGATTTTAGTTTTTAAAAGAAAAGAATCAATCATTATATAACATTTGATACAAAAATTAAGAGTTATTTGAGTACACAATAACATGAAAAAATAACTAAAATATAATATGATATAAAAAAATAATATGACCACAACCAGAAATACAAGAATGTGTCAAATTTATATAAAAGCAAAGCTGCAAAAAATTGAGAATTATTTGAATAATGATAATTAAGCCTAGCAATTTCGAGCAATGCACGAAAAATAAAAAAAATACAATACAACATCCAAAAAACCTAACATGATATAAATGTAAAAATGTATTAAAATATATATTACAAATTATTAATGTTATGTAATACATGAAATATAATTATAATAAAAAAATAATATAAATACAATATAAATAATTAATTTTTTGTTTAAACAACATAAAAAAAATAATTGCTTACCACGTGCTAAGCGATTACTTTTCTTAATTACAAGTTATCTCTTCAGTTGAAAGAAAAAATTATTAATATTCAAAAAAGTTTAACCGATGTTCATAAGTACTGATTAAGCTTTCAAAAATAAAACAATTTTTGCAATTATTATAGTATTTTTTAAAATTTTTTGAAAATGATTGATTTGATATAAAAATTTTAAAAAAATTTTAAATGATTAAAACTTATTATAAACACTTGTTAATTGGACGTTTAATATTTTTCTTGATGTTTTATTTTTGTAACAAATTAAAATTGGCATTTAATTCTTATTATTTGAAAATTAACAAATAAACAAAAAAGAAAAGAAATTAAAACTATAAAATACTATAAAAAGCCAAAAAAGGAAAGCAAATCTAAAAATGGACGGAAGGAGGAGGTTTCAAAGTATTCTGATTCTTGCTTCTTGTTCAAACGAAAGGCATTTTTAAGCCATACAAGCAAAAGTTAGCACTTGCCCTCGTGGAGGCGATAAATCAAATTCTGAATTCGAATCCCACGTGTATGATCATGATTTAATCATGAAATCACAGATAAAACCCTCTCCATGCACCGCAAACCCACAGCAATATATCCTCCTAAAATATTTCTTTTTAATTTTCTTATATATCAAAAAAGAAAAAAAAAGGGGAAAAAAAAAAAGGAAGAGAAAAAACAACTTTCAAAGAATTCCCGTGAGGAGCGGCATCGGCTCTGTCACACGAAAGGACGCAAAAAGTCTACGTGGCAGCTATTTAGTGGTCAGATGTATCAAAATGTTTCTTCGTTAGGAAATATAGAAGTACTTTAGTTTCATTTTTTTTTTTAAAAACAAAAATTGACATATTTTAAGCCTTTAAGGTGCGCTGCTCAAATACGCCTGATGGCGTCATACTTCGAGCCCGGCATTTAGCTTTCTCTTCGCCTTCTTCTTTCCCTTAACGGATGCAGAAAAGCGGCCCACTGTTTTATTCCTCACTCGTTCAAACAGACATCTTTCTATTTTTTTTGTTTAAACTCTTTCTCTTTTATAGTTTTTTTTCTTCCTTTTATAATAATCTTCATTTTGTTTTATTATTCTTAATTATTTTTTTCATGTATGTAAATCCTATCAATATTTAATTCGATTAACTTTTTTTTTCGTTATAAATTTTTTCTTTAATTTGCTTTTTTTTTTTGGATATTGGTGATGCATGATTGGTAATTTTTCTTTCCTTTGAAAATGAAAACAATCAATGTGATCAATATCCATTGAAGTTCATCAATCAAAATCTTTAATTCTTTCAATTACAGCAATTAAAATTCATTTTTTTCTTCTTCTTCTTCCTAAAAAATGGAATCTGAGAAACCAAATTTTGGTGCAATAATGGTTTACCTCACAAAACCTTCATGGGTTTTCCTTGTTCTTCTCTTTACAGTCATAGCAGTTCTCTCTCTTCAAATCTCCACAAAAGCTATTCTTCCTTTCCAACTCTTTCTTGCTTCCGGATCATCTAATCCCGACGTCCCACCCGGCTCCGACCCCAGAAGCTGCGCCGGGTTGTTCGGAGAGTTGCCGGAGAGAAAACATGTTATGTCGATAAAGGACTTCGGGGGAGTTGGCGATGGGAAGACTTCAAATACGGCTGCGTTCAGGAACGCGTTAGTTTATATGCAACGTTTCAGTGAGAGAGGCGGGGCTCAGCTTAATGTCCCCAAAGGAAAGTGGTTAACAGGAAGCTTTAATCTCACCAGTAATTTCACGTTGTTTCTTGAACAGGGTGCCATTATTTTAGGCTCTCAGGTCAGAAATGCTCTGTTTATAGCATTAATTTTTTTATTTGATTTGTCGTGTTCATTTTGGATTCTCTAGAATTAAGTTGGCTGATTATTTACTGTTCATTAGTTGCTTATTTGAACACGATACCTCCTAGTTGAAACTTGAAAGCTTAAGTTTTAAAGCTCTGTGCTTTCTTTGTCGTATCTGTTTGTTTGTCTGTTTCAGTTTGTTTAATTTGTTGGGTTCATACTGGAATTTGACGAATAAAGTTGACTGATTAATGTGTATTGAATATAAATTTCTTTCGAAGTTTTTTTAATTATGAGGCTTATGTTTAAAAGAGAGAACAGAGTTGGGTTACTCTGTTTCCCCTGTTTAAGTTTGTTTTCTTCATTCTTTTTTCTACTTTCACTACCTTGCTTTTTTAATGAAATATTCTTACTCTTTTTCAGGCGAAAAATGGGAATTAAAGAACCTTGTAATAAGTGAAAAGAAAGAGAAACTTTCTTTATGTAAAAGTTGGGTAGAAAGAGAGGGCAGGTTTTCAATTAGTGCTTGTTTGAAACATGGCTAGGTTTGGTCATGTTTTGTTTGTCATGCTTGTTTTTTCATAGCCTTTTCTCTTTAGAAGAGAAACAAGGTTGGTGGTGCTGATGTGCAACTTCAACTAAAAGGGCCCCACTAAAAACATTTTGTTTCTCATTTGAGTTTAAGTTGAGCTATTTTTCTTCTGTAGATTGATTATTAAAAAAAAAAAAAATAGATAATCCCATGAATGTTTTGAGCAAATCGATATATATGTATTTGCTTGGGGTTCTTTGACCCAAGGCGGTTGAATTAGAAATTTGTTTCTTGCTAGCCTGTGAAAGAGCAGCTTTTCATCTGCAAATTGTAGCTCATTCTAATTTATTTTGGTCATGCCATTAATTTCTTTAGAAATAGGTGCAATGTAGTGGTGACAGGTGGCTGATCATTTGTCTATGCTCCTAGTCTTTAATTAGTCAATCTTGAAGAACAAAAAGTATTTCTGCATTTAGTTATTTAAATTAGTTGCTAAAGCCTGCTGGTTTTTAATTTTTGTGATTATGAATAATAGGACCCAGAGGAATGGCCTGTTGTAGATCCATTGCCTTCTTATGGTAGAGGGAGAGAGAGATTGGGAGGAAGACACATAAGCCTTATTCATGGAGATGGTCTCATTAATGTTGTCATTACAGGTAATTTTATCTTGATTCTTTTTAATAACATGTGTGGAGACATAGTTATGGCACTTTGATGATTAAAAGGAAAAGAGAAAGAAGAGTTGCTTTAATATATGTATGCGAGTTAAAAGTTAAATCACGCTTCTTTCTTTAGAAAAGAAACTGTTCTTATTGCCCGTGAAATAAGATGGACTTTTTTGTAGTTCTTTAGAGTAAGTGGAGTCCCCTTGAGTGCTTTTAGTTATTAAAGTTAGTAGTATACGATCGGAAATAATTCATTGTTTTCCATTATTAATATCAATAAAGATGTTTGAATTTTTGGGTTTTCTTCATTTCTAGGATGCAGTGAAAAGCACAATTTTTACCAGGATAGAATTAGCATGGAGAGTGAATTAGCTCTATATTTATTCCTGGCTTGTATTTTTTTAGTTGAATAATTAGGTAAAGCTGCCACAAACTTGCATTATGGCTTTATATATTGCAGCTTCATTCATCTAAAAGAAATACTTCATAGTTTTCATTTACTCAACCATCGGTAGAAAAATCATCTTCTTATTCTAGAATTTGTGAGGGCGAATCTTAAGCAGTTACATTGAAAAAGAAAAATTGTACTCTAGAAATTGTCTGTGGCTAGTACTATAATGGCTTATGCTACTTGGACTCGGATGTAACGGATACGGACATGTGTCTGATATTGGTATGTTCAATTTTTTCTAAGTTTTTCTAAATATTTGGCGGGTCCTTGAGAGATCATGTCCCCATACCCATGTCCAAATATTTATCCGATACGGGTGTTGGACATGGGTACTTCAAGACAAATGAAGAGTTGGAGCAACAGAGAAAATGGCAGCAAGCCAGGAGTTCCATTTTGTTTTTCTCAAATTGGATTTAACTGACCGAGGGCTTATAGATAATAACAAAATGAATGCTTTTACATGCACGCTGGGTAATATTTTTGAAAGCATCTAAATTGAGACTTTGATTATGCTATTTCTACCAGATTTAACTGGTAGTTAGATTTATTTAAAAGCAGTGAAACATCTTGATGTCTTTAGTTCTACAAAGCAGCTAGCTGCTATCATCATTTTAATTTATTTAGAAAGTTTACCACTACTATGGCAACTATTACTCTGAAACTTGGTCTGTGAAGCATTTATGCCTCCTGGAAGGATTTATCCAGCATATATGATGCGTTGTTTTAATTTTGTAGGACAGAATGGGACAATTGATGGTCAAGGTAGGATGTGGTGGGATTTATGGTGGAACAGAACGCTAAAGTACACAAGAGGCCACCTCTTAGAACTAATGAACTCTCATAACATTCTTATTTCTAACTTAACCTTCCTGAATTCACCATTTTGGACCATTCATCCTATTTACTGCAGGTTTGACCTCTATAGCATGTAGTAGCTCGTTTTATTCACTTGTTTATCCATATTGTATTTTTTGAGCATGAAAATGTCAAAGATCTTTTGCTCCAGTTAGAATATGGGATGCATGTCCTGGTACTTTATTGAAGATTAATATCATAAGGTAGCTCAGCTAATGAATCCTCTCTTATTTAGATATTTTCACCTGAAAATTACTTATGTAAGATGCTGAAAAGAACTTGAAGTTGCGATTTGTGTCCCATTGCTGCTTTATTTGTCTTAAAAAATTATGGGTAATATGTGCATCAGATAGAATAAAACTTATGATTAATTGGGGTTGGCGACTCCTTTCTCTCAGTTTTCTAGAAGATTAACGTTATAAGAAAGAAACTAACATTTAGTTTTTTTTCTACTTCTTTCCTTCAGCAATGTTGTTATCAAGGGCATGACAATATTGGCTCCCCTTAATGCCCCAAATACAGATGGAATAGACCCAGGTATATTAGTGTCATTCTCCATCTTCTTATGTACTTTATTCCATATTGCATCTAACATCTAACAACCTAAACCTCATAGTGGAGAAATATTTTCCAACATTTTTCATAAAAATTTGTGCAGACTCAAGTACCAATGTATGTATTGAAGACTGCTATATTGAGAGCGGAGATGATCTTGTAGCAGTGAAAAGTGGATGGGACCAGTATGGCATCAGAATGTCGCGACCAAGCTCAAACATAATAGTGAGGAGAATTTCAGGCACTACACCAACTTGTTCTGGTGTTGGCATTGGTAGTGAGATGTCTGGAGGGATTTTTAATGTAACCTTTGAAGATATTAATATTTGGAATTCGTCAGCTGGAGTTCGTATCAAAACTGACAAGGGTAGAGGGGGATACATTGCAAATATCACCATAAATAATATAATGATGGAACGAGTTAAAATACCCATTAGGTTCAGTAGAGGCTCCAATGATCACCCTGATGATGGATGGGATCCTGAAGCTATTCCTAAAATAGAAGGGATTTTCATCAGTAACATCGTTAGTTTGAATTCAACAAAAGCCCCCATACTTGCTGGTGTCCAGGGTGCATCATTTGAAGGGATATTTTTTAAGAATGTTACACTACTTGGACTTGCCCCAACTGCGGCATGGCATTGTGAGTTTGTTTCAGGTTGTACCAGTGCTGTGTTTCCATTGCCATGTTCCCAGTTGCAGAACAATGGCTCCTCAGCAAGTTGCTTATAGGCTTAAGTTTGTGGTGAGTTCCTGAGTGCATAGGGAAGTTTCCGGTTTGGATTGCTTTGAACATATTTAACTTTTAAGGTGAATTATTTCACAAACATGATTGGTCTGGGGTTCAGTTGGGCATGTGATTTTTCCTCTATACTTCATGTAGGGGAGATAGGAAGCGGGAGTCTGAAAAGCTTGCAGGCTAGAAGGGCTACCGGCTGAGTTAGCATCCTGCAACTTTGTCAAACACAAGATTGATTGAACCGTGGGGTTTGCTTGGGTGAACAGGTTAGTCTGGTGTTAACTGGATTTTACCAGATGGATTTAACTTTCATATTTCACCTTTGATTTTGATTAAAGTTTCAAGATTGATGGAATGCTTTGGTTGTGTACATGAAAGGGTTCATCCAACCCATGAAACAAAATCAAACATCTGTGTGGTCCCCATGGACACAACATGTACACAGAACTCATATAATTCACTCCATTGGTGAAAAGTTACGTAAATATTGCGGCAATCACTCATCTCATTATTTGTCCTATATATGTTTTGGGTTGATTTTGTGAAGATGCAACTGTTTGGGATGTAGATCGTCATGCATCGAAACTGCAAAAGCAAGATTCATCTATAAACTATTTAACTATCTTCTGCAGGCTTACTCTGTTTAACATTATATAGTAAGATCATTTTCTGGGTATTTTCTCGAGTCAGCAGTGCTGCTTTTTAGATCGGTTGATAACTCTTTAACACTACCGCGGAGTTCAAAAAATTCCAATAATGATGTATAGGAAACTAACTATTTATAATCTTCTTAATAGCCTTTTTCCCAGTTATTCTCTAATCATTTTCGGATGAAATATTGGTATGGAAATAAGAAAATATAACAGAACCATCCAGAAAAATAAAAAACAAATGGATATGAAAGTCTACTTAAATGGGAAAATTAGATTCATGTTGAGTTGAGGTAGAGTCGATGGTTTAAGTGAAAAACATACATTTGGATGTCTTCACCATTTCCAGAAAACATTGGAACCGCACTTGTATTTGTCCTTTCCTTCACATTCCAAGGCCAAATCATCGGAGATGAATGGTACTTTCTGCAATCACAAAACAATAAAATATCATAAAGAAATCATCATCTGAAACTTGGAAAAAAAGGCGGATATTGTTGTATTTGAACCTTTTGCTTTGCAAGATCCTGGCAGCCAGTAAAGTTCTCAGGGAACTTGCAACTGCCAAATTCAACTGTGTATGCTCTGGCAAAGTTTGCTCCACTTGTGGCCAACCTCTTCTTGTCATTCAATTCCTGCAGCGATGATAACCAGCTTAATCAGGTTAATCTACTTTACTTCTACAACTACAAAAAATTCTAGCATGTTGCTTGATCTTTTCAGTTTTCATAGCTAAAACACACCTTGTTGGCTTTGCTCTTTTCAAGGTAATCATCAATGACGCCAGCATTTGCAGAAGAAGCAGCAGCTGTGGTGAAAAGGGTAGCTGCCAAATACAGCATAGCAGCTCTTCTTCCTTCACTGCCACCTGATTCTTTGGAATCAGAAAATTTAGCTTGCTTGACTCTGATCACAGGCAACTTGTAACCGCCAGTCGCAACTGGGGAAGCAACTGAAGGCACTGAAGCAAGCTTAGCATTAAGCTCGGATGATCCACAGCCTGAGATAGCATAGTTGCATGCCAAAACGCTGGAGTTCATGGCTGCCATTGCTGCAAAACGGAACTCTGTTTACTACACAAAATGGAACTCAATTGGCTTTGAAGAAGTAGTCTTTTCGAATAATAGATTTGTGACTGAGGACTTCTGATAAGTAGTGATCATGTGGCAAGAGGAGATGATGAATTGGATAAAAGATTGTGGTTGGAGTGCGGATAAGGTTGAGATTGCTTCACTCCTATTGGCAGACTTTGCTGTTCATGCTGTTTTTGGGGCAACTAAAGTTGTGTGGCAAGGTTGAATTTGGGGTCCACTTTGAAATCTAAAATTGTGCTTGGCATCGCATATCTCTGCCAGTCTGGGACTCAGTGGAGCCGACGGCCGCAGATCACAAAATTTCACTTGTTAACGACATACATGGAAGACGTGGACTAGATTTAATCCAAATTTAAGTATAATATTAATATTATTTATATTTATTTAAATTTAGTTGATTTAAAATATATATTTTAAATTTTGTTTAAGTTGGTTTATATTTATAATAGTTTAAATTTATTTAAGTCTATCAATATTTTATTTTTTAATTTATTTTAAAAAATATATATTTTTTAAAAATTTCATTTATAGTAATTTAATAGATTTCTTTATTAAGTAAATAATTTAACATATTTTTAATTTTACACTATAATATTATGTATAATTATTTTTCGTATAATAAAAATTACATATATATATATATTATAATTGTATAATGGATTGGGCCAACCATTGAATGTTGGAGCTAAGACCCGTCTTTTTTTTTTTTAAACGAATCGTATTTTTTTTTTATCTAAGCTCATAATTTGAATCTAATATTTTTACCTGAACCTTTTAAGTATTGAGTAGGCCTTTAAAGTTGGACTGATAATTAACCTAACCGATGAACACCTAATCCATGAGCACTTTGTAGGAAGTCTCGGGGTAGTAAGTAATTAGATTAGAAAAATTTATAAAATAATTCATATACATGGCAACGGAAGCAAATCAAACAAACTAATCTGAGACTTCCTTAATATGATTGTCTTGCATTTTCTTGATTAATCTTTAAGATCAAGAAGCTTAAAGAACTATTCAAGATTCAAGCATACCTCAATCTTAAGAAGTTTTTTAGTAATTCTATGATCTAAGAACATATACACTGAGCTTGATTGTCGTAAACTAAAGCTGTTCAAGCGTCCAACCTTTAATGGTTATCCACTTAAGAGACTTGAAAAACCTTTAATAAGGATGATACTTTGTTGCTAGAAGCCATGCTAGTAGCATAGATTTCAATAAATTTTTCCTTGCACTTGATACATGTTGATTTCAATTATCAAATTTGAGAAGATAAAAAATTTCTTCAAGAACCTCCAAGTTTGCACAATCCATTCTCAGAAAGTTGAGAAAATTGCAAATCAAGTTCTTAAAGGTCTTCTGGCCGAATTTTTTAAGTTAATTCAATGGGATGGCTAACATGGGTTAAATATATCTAGGTTTAAAATTTTAATTTTTGAAAAATTATAATTTTGCCCTTGGCCTATATAAACTTAATCAAATTGGGCCTAAGTAAAAATTACTTATATTAGACATATTAGCCCAGTCTCAATCTAATTTTTACTAATCATCATTATATGTGTAACCTATTAAGCCCCCATCATATTGGCAATAAATATAAAATAAACCAATAAAATTTTTTTTATATTTATAGACCAAGATTGGCATTTAACAATGGCCACCTAACATGCAGGGAGTGTCAAATATGGTTTTGACAAGCCTTTCAGTGTTTAGTATTTTAGTGTAACAAATATCCTTTCATCATATATACCAAAATTAGCAAGAACATGGTTCAGTATCTACTCTTAGCCTATTCCATATTAGTATGCAACCCTTATGTGTTAACTCCATAATCAATATTGCCTTGGCCAAAGACTTTGAGTTAAAATGGGTTAGGTACACGTGAGATGTGTTCCCTTATATCACATGTGGTGATGAATCCTCTTTGGATCACTTATTCACCTATCATATGATTCATACCATACCCAAAACCACCCTACTATAAGCATCCATCTATTATGGACTCGTTCATGATGTAATCAAAGCATGACACTCTCATTTGAGATGAACTAGTGTTACAAGTCTAAGGACCACTTATACTACTAACACATGAGAGTATTTCCATAGACACTTGAGTGAAATATCAAATGAAACTCTCATAGTGAGTCATGTTCAGTGAATTTGTTAACATAATAGGCACCCATATGATGTCCCTATGTATCTTTATACTTTAACTCATGAGATCAATTACATATATCATATGCATGGAGGCTTATATATGTCAATCATTATGCATTGTCAATGCCATGTCTTGATAATACAATGACTAGGAATGGTTTTAGAAACATGGCTTTGATGCATAAGAATTTCATAATTGTAACTCTTTGTAATTATCCTGCAAGGCCAATGTGTTTTATGGGCTTTATCTACATAAAATATTTATAACAATTATACAATTAAACCTTATGGATAAAGAAATACCTTTATAATATTAATTAAATATAATATTTGATTACATGAAATCACGAAATGTTAATGTCTTACAAGCCAAAATGATTGGCTTGTAAGGCTTACACTAACAATTTTCCATAGCACTAAAGCCAATTACCCATATATCTAAGTCCTATACCCTCCATATGACGATCATGTTTCTGCTAGGATGACTTTAGTGAAAGGATTAGCTAAATTCTCCTCGGTAGGTACTCTTTCCATACTAACATCAAGTTTCTCAATAATATCTCTAATGACAATATATCATTGTAATATGTGTTTGGATTTGTAATGAGACCTTGGTTCATTAGCTTGCATTATGGCTCTATTGTTATCAAGTAACAATGCTTGGAACCACATCAAGTTCATAAAATGAACTTATCTATATAAACTGCCTCCTTTATAGCCTTACACGCAGAGATGTATTTGGCGTTAGTTGTTGATCTATAGTCTTTCATGTTTGGAATCTTTCCAACTGACTATAGCACCAATAAAGGCAAATACAAAAACCATTTTGCAATTTACTATCATCCCAATCAGATTGACAGCTAGCATCAATATAACCTTTTACATAGAGTTCAGCCCTTTTATATACCAAAAAGATATCCTTAGTCCTTCGCAAGTATTTAAGGATATATTCTTTGCAACACTCTAGTGACTTTCACTAAGATCCCTTTGGTATCTGCTAGTGATACTTAAAGTGTATGATACATCTGGTATCGTACATAGCATAGTGTAGACACTTAATTTTGTTCGATTCTTGTTTCCAATTATCTTGAATATCTGGGATCAAGAACTTAATGGCCATCCTCATTGAGACTGATATTTTTCAGATGAACAAAACATTTTCAAATAATCGTAAGTTCACATGACAAAAAAGTCATATTCTGATCTCTAATTCCAAATATATAGGACGAATATTTAAGAGAAAAAAATTATTTTTTATCTTTTCTAGTCAAAATTTTGAAAAGTTGTTTATGCAAAAGATATAGCGGTCAAATTTCTCATTTTTAGAAATTTTTAGAGAATTTTCATTAAACTTGGAAGTTGACAGTCATATAATTATATCGATACCTATATAGTATTCATACCAATACGCACCTTGAAAAATTATAAATATTCAGGGAAAAATATGTATTGGCATTTTCTACTATGAAGTGTCAAATTGTAAATTTTGTAAATTAATTTTGAAGTTTGTAATTTTACGAGTATCATACTTGTGAATTTTACTTTTGGTTCTTGTTGATCTATTTTTAAAATTTTACAAGTTCATTTTCTTCACTTTATAAATTAATGTTAAATAATATGTGGTCTTGAATTTGTTTTACTTCAGTGTCAATGAAATTTCATAATTTTTTTTGGTATTAAAATACGAGTTTTTCTTTACTCATAAAATTTTTGGTGGAATCCTCTCGAGTTTTATATATCAATATTCATAAGATATTATTATTTGATCTACATTAATTCAGTTTTAAAAAATTTATTACTTTTCATGAGTTTTGAATTTTTTTTTTGAAATCCTATTATTTCTGAAAGACAGAGTTTTCTACTTTGTAAATATTTTCGGGGTGATTTTTCTTGGTTTATGATTTTTAAAATTCATAAAATATTATTATTTGATCCACATTAATTCAATTTTAAAAAATTCATTCATTTTGATTTTTTTTGAAATCCCTTTGTTTCTGAAATACCGAGTTTTCTACTCCGTAAATGTTTTCGGAGTGATTTTTCTTGGTTTATGATTTTGAAAATTCATCGAATATTATTATTTGATTCACCTTAGTTCAGTTTTGAAAAATTCATTTATTTTCATGAGTTTTAATTTTTTTCCTTGAAATTCCCTCATTTTTGAAAAATCGAGTTTTCTATTACATAAATGTTTTCGGGGGAATTTTCTTCGGCTTAAAATTTTTAAAATTCATCTAATATTATCATTTAACTACCATTAAAATAGTTTTGAAAAATTTAATTTATTCATGGGTTTTGAATTTTTTTTCATATATGTCAATTTTCCTACACTAAAGCATTTCTCATAAAATTTTACGAGTTTTAAACTTCCAATCAGGATCTTTTGCACCATTTCATTTATGAAATTTTGTCTATGATTGGTTAACATTAATTCCAATTTTATTTTGTTTTTTGGAAATTTTATTTAATTTACTTTTTCCAACTAGTTACATGCTAACTAGCTTGTTTTCTCATCCAATTACTTTC
>JBBYHK010000005.1:5028610-5066705 GCA_038382065.1 Adansonia grandidieri
TTTTTTTTTTTTTAGATTTATCTCTCTTCAGCTTGAACTACATGAAACAAGGTTTTTTATCAATAGAATTTTTCATTGAACAAGTTGAATTTTCATCGAAAATATTTAAGTCGAAGATAGTTTTCATCGAAACAAAATTTTTGTAAAAAAAATGACATTTTCAAAGAAAATTTCGGTCGGAAATGTCATTTTTGATGAATTTAATGTTTTTTTTCCAATGAAAAAAATAATAAAAAAAATGTGCTAGTAGAATATTTCATTGCAAATAATTTTAAGGCAAACTATTACGTTGCAATTAACCTTATTATTGACGGAATATTTTGTTGGCAATACTATATGCGTGGGAATAACTAATATCTCCGACGAAACTTTCTGTTGAAAAAGTGTTTTCCCTAATAAAATTAATGAACATTTAAATTTTTATTTTTGTGACGAAAAATTCCGTCGCTAATAGACAAAATTCCATAAAAAAAAAAGGTAGTGAAAAGTTAATGCTTCCGCTAAACTTTTAGTGAGAAGAATTCTGTCACAATAGTTTCATCTACTTAATTTCGGCACTAAAAATTATTTTTATCTCTAAAACATATTTTTTTTTACTTGGAGTGTACGATCAATAAATTAATATAATTTATAATGTGCAAATGAAATCTTAGATTCATGGGTAATTTTTTTAAATCAAATTTCTATAGAAAGTTACTTTAAATATTATTGAGTATTGTCAAAATTATTAGTGTTTTTTTTTTTTGAACTAATTGCTCCATTATTTTTGTTTTCTGAACTGGCTTTTCCATTAGTTATTTTATACATAGTCCTTCGATTTTTGTTTCAACCGAAGGACCATTGTTTGCCACATGCCAAGCAATAAATTTTTCTTTCAATTCTTTTTTTTTTTTTTTAATTTTGGCGAAAAGTATTTTTGTATTTTTGTTGTATTTTTATTATGTTTTGTGTCATGATCCTATTAATTCTATATTTCTATAAATTTAACATGTCGATAATTTATTTTATCTAAATTAGACTTGTTTATATATTCGTTTTGTGTTTTAATTATTTTTGCTTTCAGTTGAAGGAATGTTGTTTACTACGTGGCAAGCATGATCTTTTTTCTTTCTTTTTTTTAATTTCATTTGCTTTTTATTTTTTTTTAAATTTTGTAGAAGTTGTATATTCGTGTTTATGTTCATGTTACTTTTTTCGTGTTATAATCGTATACAAGGTATTATATATTTATATAAAATTTGATACGTTAATAATTTGTTTTATATAATTTAACATATTTGCATATTTGTGTCATATTTAAATTATCTTTTGCATGTTGTGCTTATATCGTGCTTCTATTTTTTTACTAGCCTTTTTTTTATTATTTTGGTAAAGAGCGATTTGTATATTCATGTCATGTTTATGTTTTTTGGTGTCGTAATACGTTCATAATTTATTTTATGCAGATTTTGACATCTTCATGCATTCATACGATGTTCATGTTTTAATTATTTTACCCATGTTGTGTTCGAGTAATATAATCATCTTTCTGTTCAAAATTGCTTAGGTTTAATTAATGCTATTCAAATAACTTCCAATTCTATGTCATCTGGTGTCATACATATTCATGTTCATCTTACTTCTTCGTGTCATAATTGTATACAAGGTATTATGTATTTGGGTTAAATACATATTTAGCCTTTATAGTTTAGCTCAGTTTTCAATTTGGTATATGAAGAAAATTTTTTGTCAACTCGACACCTATGGTTTCATTCCGTCTAACACATTACACCAAATTCAAATAACGTTACAAAAAAGCTAACTTGACTTTTATGTCCAATGAGACTCATCCATTTGGCTAAAAAAAAAAAACATGTTAGCTATTTAAGTTTTTTGCCATCATATTCTCTTTTTATTGACCAAAAAAGCTTAAAATTAATTTTTTCTTTGAGAAAATGATTAAAAGTTTAAGATTTTAGGTTTTAGGGACTAAGAAATTTGAGAGAGAACTAATAGTTTCTTAATTAACAAAATTGATTCTTGCATATGTCGTTTGTCTCTTAAATGGAAATCCTCATAAAATTTGAATTTTAACTATATTTTGAGAAATGGGTTTTCAACAAAAAGGGTAAAGCATGGATCTTGCATTCAATTCTTTCAAATATAACTGTTCTACTAATTAAAGTCACCTAAAAAGATTGCAAAATATAGAAGTTGAAAAGGAAAAAGGGAAAATGCCAAGAATATTACACAATAAATATACAATATCACAGCTTCCTAGATTGTTGTATAAAATATTACATAATATCAAACTTTTCAATATTAGACATAATAAAAAAAATCTTATAATTATTAGATTGATTTTTTATCTTGGTTAGTTTATATAATCACCTCTAAATATGGTCCTTTTATAACCTATCAACATATAGAAAATACAAGTTATTTTCCCTCAACTTATTTCCAATTGGTGTACTTGCTTCTTCTCCAACTCCTCTCTATTATGATAATCAAAGTGCAATTCAAATTGCTCATAATGATATTTTTCCTGAAAGAACTAAGCATATTGAGATTGATTGTTATTATATTCGCCAACATATTACTAAAGGTGCTCTTTGCTTATTCTTTCTTCATTCATAAGACTAACCTATTGATCTTTTTAACAAAATTCATCTTCTAGGCCATCTTAATGACTTACATTGCAAATTTAAGATGATTTCTCTATTTTTATCTTGAGTTTGAGGGGGTTATAAAGAATATTATATAATAGATACACAATATCACAACTTTGTAGATTGTTATACATTATATTACACAATAATTACACAATATCGAACCTTCCAATGTTAGGCATAATATTGGGCATTACAAATATCTTTTAATTATTAGATTGATTTTTGTAGCTTAATTAATTCCTATAATCACCCTATAAATAGGGTTTTTTTTTTTTGTAACCTATCAATACACAAAAAATACAAGTTATTTTCCTTCAACTTGTTTCCGAACTTGGTGTACCTAATTCTTCTCCACTCCTCACTATTGTGATAATCAAAGTGTAATTTAACTTGCTCATAATGATGTTTTTCATGAAAGCATATTAAGATTGACTATCACTTCATTTGCCAACATGTTACTGTAGTTGCTCTTTGCTTCTCTTTTCAAAAGACCAATTTGTTAATCTTTTCACTAAAACTCATCTTCTAGGGTGTTTTGATGACTTATTACACAAACTCAAAATGATTTCTCTACTTCCATCCTGAGTTTGCAGGGGTGTAAAGAATATTACAAAATAAATACATAATATCACACCTTTTTAGATTATTGTACAATATATTAAATTGTAATTACACAATATTAAACCTTCTAACATTAGGCATAATCTCAAGGATTAGAAAATATTTTGTAATTATTAGATTGATTTTTATTTTGATTAGTTCATGTAATCACTCTATAAATATGGTACTTTTGTAACCTATCAACACATAGAAATACAA
The DNA here is from genome assembly GCA_038382065.1 of Adansonia grandidieri. NCBI lineage: Eukaryota > Viridiplantae > Streptophyta > Magnoliopsida > Malvales > Malvaceae > Adansonia > Adansonia grandidieri. The sequence continues at coordinate 5,032,081 of JBBYHK010000005.1, forward strand.
GTTATTTTCCCTTAACTTGTTTCTTTACCTTTTCCTTTTTTTTCCTTTTTTGTTGGTATGCTTTTTCGCTCTTTTCATAACATGGTATCAAAACATTAAATATTTAATTTTGCTTTTTACTTTTTTTTTTTCTTTTGCTCTCCACTTTTTTTTTAATTTACAATTCATTACCACTTTTCTACTCTTATAATACTTGCTATTACTATGGAAAAATAAGATATGTCTCAACCTATTTCGGCTATTCACAATGGATAGAACTTTTAAACTTTATTTCAATGGATGAGAAGCTTTTCTAAGGGAAGAAAACTCTAGCACCATGTTACAAGAGATGTCAAACCTCTCACGAAATCCGAAAAAAGAATCAATAATGACTTTACTTGTCGCATTGAAGATTGGGATAATAAAATTACCAAATTATCATTTGGTTTCACAGCACTTTTAAACCTTCCATTCATATGCAATCTAGCCTTCTTGAAACATCTAAAAAAGTTTGGGATCTTTTTGCAACTCTTTACTTCCAATATTACGTATAATTTTAGAGATTAAGAAATATCTTATAATTATTGTATAATATTTTTACAACAATCTATGAAGGTATGATATTGGTTATTTATTGTGTAATATTCATTACAAAAAAACTTACAGATTTTCATGGTAAGAAGATGAAATGGAGAAGTATAGAATACTAGCAATTTTTGTCTAGTTATGAATCTCAATAGAACCTTAAAAGATTAGCTGTAACTCCTCATGCTAATATAAAAAATATGAAAAAAATAAAATAAGGAATTTAAGACTGTATCATTGTTGAAATGAAAATAAAAAGAAAAACTAAAAATAAAGATTTTGTTTGTAGTAACTAAAGATTTTTTTTTTTTTTGGGATTTCAATTAAGTTTCGCTCATGCTTTTTCAAAATCGATGATTCTTTTCTTTCTTTTTTTTCAAGAAAATGGAAATACCCAAAAATTAAAAAAAAAAAGTTTATCCTTAGAACCCTTAAATTGATTTTAAGTTTTTTTTATTATTAATAAGAAGCATAGTAAAAAAAATTGGATTTTTCTCGTAGCGACACCATGAGAGCCAAGTTTTGTAGTGGAAGAAAAAGCAAATGAAGAGGTTAAAAATAAAATGCAAGATCTAAGTAGCTACTGTTGTCGCTCACTCCAATCTCTTCTTTCAATCAATGTTTTTCTTCTTACCTTTTTTTTTTTCATTTATCGACTTGCTTAAGCATTTTCATGCCGTAATTATACCATTTTTTCTACATTTCATATAATTTCAATTAAGCTACTATTTTGATTTGGTTTGATTAAAAAAAAAGAAAATACGAATATGGGTTTTAAATAGTTGACATGGCTTTTTTGTCCAAATGGATGCATCTCGTTGGGCATAAAAGTCATGTAAGATTTTTGGTAATAGAATTTGACTTCAGTGGTACCCAATTGACAAAATTTTTTTCTTCAATTAACAAATTGAAAATCAAGTTAAACTAGAAGGGTTAAATATGTATTTAACCCTATATATTTATATAGATTTGGGCACATTAATTCATTTTATGTAGATTTTATCTTTTTCATTTATTCATGTCATATGCATTTTAATTATCATGTCACGTCATGTTTTAACTATTTTTTTATATTGTGTTCATATTGTATAATCATATTGTATCTGAAATTACCAAGTATAATTAATATTACCCAAATAACCCTAATTTTATGTTATGCACGTATAATGATTTAGAGTTATTATTTGTCTAGATTAAATTTGGTAATTTAGATATTTGTAACTTACTTTAAAAGTTATCTCTAAGTGAAAATTTTTTATATAGTTTTTTATAGTGATTTAATTTAAATTCTAAGTTTTTTGACTTAAGAATTGGAACACTAAATTTGCATTAGTCAAATATTAAAAATATTACATTCAAAACTTACCCTACAAGATCTCATTATGTGAGGATGGATTGTAACTTTCTCCTTACAAAAACTATGAGTTATTTGTTGGAAAGTTTATAGCTTTATCTATGTAAAAGGTACAAATTGTTTATGACGAGTGTTTATAACTTTAACTATGCAAAAGTTACAAATTTGTCAGGAGGGTTTATAGTTATTCCATGCAAAAGTTACAAGTTATGTAAGTAATAACATTTTTACCCTTTTGTGGTCATGGATGTAGGCCAAAAGGCTGAATCATGTTTAAGTTTTTTTTTCCCCTGTTTTTTTCTTGTTAGTGCTTATTATGAGTCATCGCGTTATTTTCAAAAGCTAGTAATATGGGCAAATTTCTTGTATAAGAAGAAAACTTTTTTTTTTGAAAATGTTAAAATCATTGTAATTATAATTAATTATAAAGTAAGGTATTGTTTGATAAATCAAAAAATCAATTCCTGAAAAATTAAATATTCAATTTTTAATTCTAAATTTATCAACAGTAAATTTGTGTTATAAAATTTTTTTGGCATGTTACTGAATATTAAGTATTATTTGATAACTTTAATCGTTGACTTAACATGTTCTTCATAAAATAATAAATCATTTTCTGCCTACTTATTACATTCAACATTTCCTTTTTTTTATATAAAATTTTTTTTATTAAGTAATATTCAATAAGAGTTATCCAACATATTAAAAAAATTAAATTAATTGAAATTTTTTTTTTCATGTGTTAAAAATTTTCAATACATTACCAAACACACCTTAAAAGTACCTAATATATATTTTTAATAATTAGTATTATTTTAAAGAAGAAAAACTAAATTATTAGATTTAGTAATTCAATTCATCTAAAAACAAATAAACATTCAACTCATCTAACAATCTAATTGTAATTAAATTACAAAGCAACAAAATTACTATATCTACAAAACATTTAATTCACCTAACAATCTAACAAATATCCAACATTTGATATCAAATATAGAATTACATCAATCGAACACTAATTGTGAGCAGCACACGTATCACTTCTAGCGTTTTCGTTCGAGCAGAGGTTTAATCAAAGAAGTCATCATTCGATTAATTTATATATAATAAAGTAAGATCAATTTTATAAACTCCAAGTCTCATCTTTACCAAGGAACTTAAATTGAAGATGGAGCACAAATTTAGGAAGAGCCTTAACTTTTAGCACCAAGAATATATGTAACCTCTAGTCTTCCATACATAACTTTGTATTATATTATGTCGGTGTGCTTGGATAAGAAAAATTGGTGGTTCCAAAAAATTTTAGGCAATTTTCTTTTTATGTTATTTTTTTAGTGTACATCATCATTAAATAAATTATTTTAATTAAATCGCGTTAGCATTAATAATTCATCTCAAAATTTTCATAGAAATTAACAATTATTTTAGTATTTTAACATTTTTTGTTATATCTATTACTAATTTTAGTATTTTATTTTAGTTTTAAATGAGCATGAACTAATGTGCCCAAGTTTTTTTTTTTTTTTTACAAAGATTAATTTACATAAAGTTATGTAATATAAAGACTTCATAGATATTGTAGGCATTCCATTGATCTCATCAAATGATTGCTGAAACTGGTATCATAGTTATTTTGAAGACGAAACGATTGATGTATTGAGTTTTGCATAGAAATCTCAATTATCCTTTCATTTGTTGGAGACCGCATAATCTAAAGGCACAATTTTGAGGGCTTAACGGAAATTTCTAGAATTAGCTCTTTAGAACAAAAGGAACTATTAGATCTAAAACACTTTATCTCAACCATTAGTAAAAAGGAAAAAAAACTTGGTTAACAAGTAAAATGTAATAATAATTATTAAAACAATAAAAGCAAAAAAAAAAAATTTAAAGAAAGAAATAATAATTACTAGAATTATTAATAAGAAAACTTTAATTATCATTTTACCCTCATTTTTTTCTTAACTTTTGGGTTCCATGGGCAGGGAACCGACCTCCAACCAAAATATATAAATTATATATATTAAATTATAATATATAAAAATTATATATATTAAAAATACTAGTTAAAGATAATAAAAAATTAAAAATATTTTATATTAAATCCTAAATTTATAAAATAAAACAATATATTAAATCCTAAATTATAAAATATAAAATATTTAGTTATGGTGTCCTACATTTAGTTATGGTGAGTCGTATACTTAGATATTGTGAGTCATATGTTTAGTTATAGTCATTCGCATATCTAGTTATGGTGAGTGATACATTTAGTTATAATCATTTGTACATTTAGTTATAGTGAGTCATACATTTAGTTATAGTATTTTGTACATTCAATTATTGTCATTCGTACATTTAGTTACTATTTTTTATATAGTAATTTTATTTTTATATAATAATACAAGATTTTATATAATTTTTTTTATTATTTTTAAATAATTTAAGGTAGTCAAAAAATGAGATGAAAAATATGAGCAAAATGATAATTACAGTTTTTTATTAATAATTTTAATAATTGCTATTTCTTTCTTTAGAATTAATTTTTTCCTGCTTTTATTTTGTTAATAATTATTATTAAATAATTACAGTTTTTTATTAATAATTTTAATAATTGCCATTTCCTTCTTTAGAATTAATTTTTTCTATTTTTATTTTTTTAATTATTATTATTACCTTTTACATTTTTAGAATTCACCCTAGCATTTTACCTCAATATTTTTCTTTTTTTTATCCTTCTTATTCGCCTTTTTAGCAGCTAACAGAGATGATGTTAGCATTTACTATAAAATATTTTTTATTTTGATTATTTCTAAATAATTTTATATAAAATATTTTTATTTTTTTGTTATTTTTAATAGTAATTTAAGATTTAATAATAATATTTTTTATTTTTATTACATGATATATATTAATATACCACAAATTACACATAAATATTATGTAAATTGTAATATTTATGTGTAATTTTTGTAATATTTAGTTATAATTTTACCAACTAATAAAAATTATAAATTTATCAAAAAATTAATTTTTTTCTTAGTATACTATAATTATTACAAATATACCCAAATAAATTATTAAAGTAAAAAAGTACAAATTACATAAAAACATTTAATACATATTTTTATTACCTATGGTAATAAACGTATGTTATAGATAATATAATTTATGTAACTATAATATTTTCTGTAATAGTACTTCTTATTTTCTATTGATAATATATTTATGTAACTTACAAAATTTTTATGTAAATGTAATAAATTTATGTATTATAGCTTTTATTGTCTTTTATCATAATTTCTGTAAGTAAAAAATGTATATGTGTAATTGTAAAAAAATGTGTAATACTTATTTATATTACCTATGATGATATACGCATGTAATAGGTAATAAAATCTATGTAATTCTAATATTTTATGGAATACTATTTTTTATTATCTAATTATAATATATTTCTATAACTTATAAAATTTTTATGTAAATATAGTAAATTTATGTATTACAACTTTTATTATTTTTTTATCATAATTTATGTATGTAAATAATGTATATATGTAATTATAATAAAAATATGTAATACTAAATTATAGTACCAATCATAATAATTTATATAATAGATAACATAATTTATGTAACTATAATATTTATTGGTAATTCTAAATTTTTCTTTTTAATGATAATAATATATGTAATTTATAATATATTTATATAATTATATAAGTTTGTGTATTATTATGTAATAACATATGTAAAAAAAAATAAAATAATTTAAATAAAAATTATGGCAACCGGCTTAACCGGTTGCCATTAGGGCTTACCAAAAGCTCTCCTAACAAATGTATACTAGAACCCCTTAGTTTAACTCAAATAGGTCGGTATCGATCGTACATACATAATGATTTTAAAGTAAAATAAAATGATACTTGTATCGTATTATTTTAATTTTTGTATTAGTTTGCATTGATCATGTCAACTTATATTAATTTATATCAATCAATATAGGTCAATATTAGTACATACTAAAGCTGTTTATGAGAAAAACAAAGTCTGATTTCAGTCAGGTCTAAGAATGATATTAATATTATACATACTTACTTAAACCCAGCTCAGCTCAAAATATGGACTTCAAATTTTGCGCAAGCTCGTTTATGTTTATGAATGGATGGTCCAAGCCCATTTCTATGGTTTTTAATTTATTTTTTTAATTTTTTAAATATGATCTTTAGTAATTTAATAATTCTATTTATTAAATTTTAAAATATAATTAACTTAATATATTTTTTAATATTTACACTATAATATTATATGTTTATTCTTTATATGATAAATATTATATAATGTATATAAATACAAGAGGAGAAATTCACTTTCATCGGTGTAAAACTAAACTAGTTTTACACATTTGCATAACTTTTTATACGATTAATATATTAACAAATCAACTGTTGGATTTAGTAATATAATAGTACTCATAATGTACGTAAAGTTTTGAATTGATCCGATATCTCAGTCATACTAATCGAGAATTCTGATGATTTTAGTATATATTTAACGATTGAAAGTTTTTTACATTGAATAAATAACGTTTTTAATTGACTCAATACTCGACGTGTACGATCTACATGAATAGAAGATGAAATACAAAAGTTGGATTAAACAAATATGAATTGTATATAAAGTTATGCAGGTGTGTACATCTAATTTAGTTTTACATTAGTGTAAATTGATCTCTCCTTTAAATGTAAAATTAATATATATTATTATATAATCGAAAACGGGTTAAGCCGAGCTCAAGTCTTAAATGTTGGAGTCAACGCTCAATTCATTTTTTAAAAGAGTTTAAATTTTTTGCCCAAACTCATTTTTTTAACCTAATCTCAAACTCTCTCAAATATTGGAAGGCCTAAGCTTGGCCCAATCCGTTTTTAATTATATAATATATATAAATTTTATATTTATATAAATTATGTAATTTTTATAATATAAAGAATAAATATATATAATATTATAATGTAATGATTAAAGAATATCTTAAGCTATTTATATTTTAAGATTTAATAAAAGAAAATTAATGATTTATTAAATTTAAATAAAAATAAATTATTCATTTATAAATATGAATGAAATTAAATAAAATTTAAATCTTACATTTTCATTGGACGAAAAAATGTTGTTATCAACAAAAAAAAAAATTAACTCAAATTGAATCAAATTTATTAAAAGTAAAAAATATATATTTAAATTTGATTCAATTCTAGCCCAGCTGGCCGCCCCTGTCTCCCATGGGTAGTTTTGCTGAAAAAGAGACAGGGGGGCGACATTTCCCGCCAATTGAAGAAGGGCGCCAAAACAATCCCTCCTCTTCTCTTCTTTACTCATCTCCACTCTTCCAAGCTAGCCCTAAAAATCAGATCTAATTCTTTTACAGTCTTAAGAAAAATTTAAATAATAAAGAAAAATGAAAGGAGGCACTGTTCAGATAAATTGGCACGACACCAAGCCCGTCTTAACCCTAGACTTCCACCCCATCTCCGGTCTTCTCGCCACCGGTGGCGCTGATTTCGATATCAAGGTTCCTTTCTTTTTCTACCATTTCTTCTTCTATTATTATTATTATTTGTGTACTCAGGAACTATGTTAGTTTGTTACATCAAAATGCTGTGTTAAACCATATCATAGGCATGGGACTTGGGGCAATTTTATTTAATTGTCAGTCAAGCCAGGCTGATTCGGTTGTTGTTTCTTATTTGTTGAACTTGTCAGCTTTGGTTAATTAATTCAGGCCAAGTGCAGAAGAAAATCCCAACTGCTTCATATCAAAACAGTCTCACTTACCATGGCTCCGCCGTTAATGCCCTTCGCTTCTCTCCTTCCGGTAGTACAAGAAACCCCCTTCTTTGAACTCATAATTTATCTTAAATCCGGATCCCGATGATTATCTGTTTAGGCGCATTGTGTGTTAATTACTCGAGTTGTGTATTCGAACTTGAATGTCTTTTTCCTTTCTCATAGTTTGATTTTGATTAAATTATTTTTGTCTGTTAGGAATTATTATTTTGAGCTCAAGTTGATTGTTGTTCCAATTTTCATATGTCTTCTTGCTGCTGCACTCTGTTTATAACTTTTAAAACAAATCTTCCTAGTTTTCATAAATTTATGATTGCTCTTTGAAGTAGCGTGTTTATCTAAGATTAAATGAACTTTTATGCTTTTAGGCTATCTAAAGTTTCTATTCTCTTTGATGGCTGGTGTGTTGTGCAGGAGAACAACTTGCATCAGGCGCTGATGGTACGGCTCTTCAATTTCATCATATGATCAGTTGGTAGTTTAAGTTCTTTTGTTAATGAAGTCTGGTATTTGCAGCAAATTCTGAAATGCAATTTTCCGTGTGACAGGAGGTGAGCTGATCGTATGGAAATTGCACACAACTGATACTGGTCAAAGTTGGAAAGTTTTCAAGAGTTTGTCGTAATGCCTTTAATCTGAATGCATTATAAGCTTCTATAAGATTGTTATTTCTTGCAAATTGGTTTTCACTTTGGCTTTTGGGTGAAGTCTTGGTTAGGATGAAGTTTCCATGGATTAAGGCCATTCTTTTTATCCTTTGATTAATAAGTTCTAGGTTGCATACTTATGGTTCAGAGATGATTCCATCAAATTTATTATAATCTGAAAAATAACAAATAAATGCTTTGTGATGAAGTAGACTATATCAACATTGAAGCATATGTAAAAAACTCTGACCACAAATCTTCTAGAAGCCAGTGGTCTAAGCTAACTTTATTCAGTTATATTTGGATTCAACCATAGTAGTCTGACTTTTCCTTCACCTGTTAGATATCTTATATTGATGTAAAATTTCCAGTTTAGGAGCCTCTTTTAGGGTCTAATTTTGTTGGTTTGACTTCTTGCTCGTGACTGGGCTTCCTAGATTTCACCGTAAAGATGTTCTAGACTTGCAATGGTCAACTGATGGTGCATTTCTCATCTCTGGATCTGTTGACAATTCTTGTATCATATGGGATGTTAACAAAGGTAAAAAAGATATATAAAGTATGTCTATAAAAATGTTTTGTTAATTCTTTTATCATCATCATGATTATAATTTTCTATCATCTTCAGGTTCTGTCCATCAGATATTGGATGGTCATTTCCATTATGTTCAAGGTGTTGCCTGGGATCCCTTGTCCAAGTATGTTGCGTCTCTCAGTTCAGATAGGACTTGTCGAATTTATGTCAATAAGCCTCAAACCAAAACAAAGGGTGTTGAGAAGTTGAATTATATTTGTCAGCATACCATTGTGAAGGCAGAACAGCAACCATCAGACGATGCTAAGGTTGAAACCGTCTTCTTGTTATTTTCTGTATCCTAAGATATATTTGTTACTTATAACTAACCTCACACATGGTTTGAGATACAGTCTGTAAAAAACCATCTTTTTCACGACGAAACATTGCCATCATTCTTCCGTCGATTAGCCTGGTCACCTGATGGATCATTTTTACTAGTGCCAGCAGGTATTGACCTAAATATATGTCCTGTTCGATTAAATATTTATCATTATCATTCAATACTTTCACTCCGGTTAAAGTATTTTGTCTTTTACAAACCTTCTCCCTGTCATCATTTGTGGGCAGTAATTAGAAGTTCTACCCTTGATAGTTCTGAACCAACTTCACTTAAAATTTATCTGTAGCTTCTCATATCATTTATTCTTTATAGAGCATGGACTTGCTCTATTGGCTAGATTGATAGCAGTACATTTTGTTTGACATGTTGTGCATTGCAGGTTCTTATAAAATGTCAGCTTCATCTGAAACAGTAAACACTACTTATGTCTTTTCCAGAAATGACCTGTCAAGGTAAAGATATTTACTTTATTATTTGTCACTACATATAGAGGCCTGACATCTTCATTTCTTAATGCATAATCAGGGTCATTTACATTTGGAACCTAAATTGTTTGGACTGGATTCTATTTACATTAGCTTTTGTTATTTCTGGGTGGCAGACCTGCTTTGCTGCTCCCTGGTGCTAGCAAACCAGTTGTCGCAGTTCGTTTTTGCCCTTTAGCTTTCAACCTTCGGGGATCAAACCCAGGTATCTTTGGCTAATAATGGTAAATTGTTCAGGAGGCCACCCTGAATTTTGATGGTAATCTGATTCTCTGTATCCTGACTTTGCAGCTGGCTTTTTCAAGCTTCCTCATCGCCTTGTTTTTGCTGTTGCAACTTTGAATTCATTGTATATTTATGATACAGAGAGTGTTCCTCCAATAGCAATATTGGCTGGTCTTCACTATGCAGCCATAACTGACATTTCATGGTAAGTTTTATGGCTTCCCAAGCAGAGAGTTTTATGGCTATCATTGTTTGATTGAGTTTATCACTTGGACTTCTTAGCGTCTGCTTTTAATTGTTGTAACAAGGTCATATGACGCACGTTATTTAGCATTGTCATCTCAAGATGGTTACTGTACTTTGATAGAATTTGAGAAGGACGAACTGGGACTACCCACTTTTCTATCAGGTTTTTGTCTTGTTTCTTCATATGTATTCTTATGTTTGCCAATTTTCTATTCAATTTGGCCTCTAATCCCCTCTGACCATATTTTTTTTTTTCTAGAGCCTAAAACCAGGATCGTTGAGAATAAGTGCCCCATTGTCCAGAAAGCTGATGACCTGGTCATTGAAGTTGATGGTGTTTCGGTCACAGCAGATAACCAAAAGGCGGAAAGTGCAGAAAAGAGAGAAGGCAAACAGGAATCATCAAGTTCAAGTTTGGCAAATGCTCCCATTATCTCAAATAAGCCAGCCAAGAGGCGTATTACTCCGATGGCAATCGATCCATGATTTTGTGATATGCCATCATTTGTAGTTGATATGCCAAGGTTTCCATCTGCATGGTGTTGCCATTTTTAAACTGGATGTATCATGTATGGTATGGTATATATAATTGAAAGCAATCTATGGTTCGTCGAAAGTTGCAGTTTAAACAAATTAATAAAAGAAAGGATCATTTCTTGCTATTTGAATTAAGCTCAAGTGGCTAATAGCAATAGTAACCATAACCAAAAGAAGTTAAATCAGATTAGGTACTACTGTAAACAATTAAAAAATGAATTAAGGAGATACATGATTACTTGTTTTTTTTTTTTTTTTTTTTTTCTTTTTCCGAACACTTGATTACTATTTTGGCTTTTTAAATAGTTGATTACTTGTTTGTTGCCCAACTTATTAAGTTATTTGCTTATAAACAATTTTTATTTGTTTCCATGATTTCATAGTATTGTCTTTTACTTGCACAAAAAGATAGAAAGCATTTAAGACCCAACACGTCTTTTTGTCTTTTTTGCTATTTCTTTTTCTCTTATGTCTAGACTTACTCATAAATTACGTTGGATTTGAATTAAGCACAAGTCCTATATCAATGAACTATTTTTTGTCCGATTTTTAGATAAATCTACTTATTTTTTGGTGAACCATTCTTTCATCATCATTTTATGTTTCCATGAACTAAATAATTATTCCTTCTTTAGGTTTTAATTTGCTATTGTAATCTTATCAAATCACTTCCTTTGATGATAACCTTCAACTTTATATATTTGTACATATATATATATATATATATATTTCACAATAATTATTTAACTCTATGTTCTGGTTTTTGATAGTTTTAAATTCTATTTCTTCTAAAGTTTCAGTTCAACCATGTAAGCCCTTATTTTGTTCATACGTGAATAAAAACTCGAAAATTTATCAAGGGAAAATTAATTACAAAATTCAATTTGTCAACATTTTAGCAAGTTTTATTTAAATCTAAACACTTTCCTTTCTTATTTTGGCATCGTTTGGTGTTTAGGTACTTTAACAGCGATATTGTAACTAAAATAAATTATATATATGTAGATGTATGAATAACTAAGAAACTTTGATTGATATACACAAAAATTGTTTCTTGTGGAAATTAATAATCATAATTAGTCCATATAGGTAGTAGTATATGTTACTTTTTATGTACTACTGATTGATTTTTAATTTATTTTGAGTACATAATTAATAATCATCATTGTTACTAAAACATATATAGAAGATTATAATGTAAAATAATCTAAAATAAATACGGAATTAAAACTTTCAAAATCTTTTAATACAAAATAAGTTTTGATTCATTGGTTGAAGATAAAATCACGTAATCTAAAATTATTTGTTTGCCACAGCATTAAGTTCTTCGATTATGCAGAGAATCGAGTATCGCTTCATTGATTTTAAGAAACCTTATTTTCTATCTTTTAAAATTCTTGGTGCCGAATGAAATATCTTCCCATTCTTTTAATGGCTAAACTAATGGACGTTTAAGGAAGAAAGTTTTTTTCCTTCATTTTCATGTTAGTAGCTGCACATTGCTTTTTTTTTTTTTGGAAGTTGGAATGGTTGTATGGGAAACAGTTTGCCTATTAGAGGCACTGTTTCTTGCATCTTCCACTTGCACATAATGAGCATAATACCCTCATAATCAATTTCAACAGATCAATATCTCTTCTCTCCACAAAGTTAACATAAAAAAATAGATCATGCGACCAACATAATTTATCTTGAGAGCTGGCCGCTGTATGAGTAACTCAAATGTTCAAGTAGAGTAAGTATGCAATGCCACAGCTTTATTTAATCACATTTTAAGTTTCTCGTGTTCAAGTAGAATTTCCTTTAAACAACAAATTATAATATATGAATTTTCTAATGACTGGAATGGAATCCGAAAGTTCCTTCGGTAGCTTATAATCCAAGTGAATCGTCCAGTGATTTCCTATAACCTTGCATTTGTCATTACAAAGATTAAGACTAGTTGAGAGGGTCGTAGTCCTCCTCTGGTTCATCTTCACACACTTTCACAAATTTTTAATCAAGGTTGCATAATCCTTGACGCGGCCATTCTTTGATTTAGACATTCAAAGATTGTAAAGAAGATCTCATTGTCTCGAAATAAGTAATGTGTTTTGCAACACCATGCATTTGTTCCACTTAGTATTCGCAATTCTAAGCAACTTCTAGATTTTTTTTAATTAACATAATGATGTGTTTAACGACATCATCATTATTAAATTCTTGTAACGACCTACCAACTCTTACAATTTGTGCTATGATCCTAATGACTAGACCTACTCAAGGGCTGGGCAACCCGCTTAAGCTCGAAAGTCTGTTCGATATTTGGGGAGGTTTGGACAAACATATTAAGCCTGAAAAGTGGGCGTGGGCAAAAAAAATTAGGTCCGATTAAAAAATGAGCTAGGCCTTGGATTCAACATTGAAAGCCAAAGCTTGGCTCGGCCCGGCCCATTTTACTATTACATTATATATATTTATTTTATATTTTATGTATTATGAAATTTTTGTCATATAAACAATACATATATATAATATTATAGTGTAACTTTAAAAACTAAGTTAAATTATTTATATTTATAAATTTAATAAAAGATAATTATTAAATTAATAAAGATTAAATTTTTAAAAAATATATTTTTTAAAAATAAATTATAAAAAAAATAAAATGAGCGGGCTTAAACGGGCTTGGATTATCTATTTACAAATATGAGCGGGTTTGGGCAAAATTCAAGGCCCATATTTCAGGTCAAACCAGGTCGGGCTTGGATAAGCATATTTAATGTTAATATCATACTCAAACCAACCCGAATTCGACCCGACTTGACCCATGAGCAGGTTTACTAATGACCATTGAAGTCCAAACAATATTCAGTGTTGCCTTTTGTAGCAAAAGCTAAAAAGAAAAAAAATTCATAAAACATACTTACAACATGAAATTCATAATGATTAAAGAATATATTTTAATCAATTTTGTGTTATCATGACTCCCAATATTTAAATTAAATAATTTGAGATCGAACAAATAAAATAGATTTTGACATTTTTTTGCATTTAAAAAAAAAATTTCCCTTCGCATCCGAATGCCTGATCAAAACACTGTAGTTTTGAGAAATTTATAGGACATTTTATTGCCAATATCGAGTATTCGAATTCCTTAACTAAAATTTGCAATTCTTTTGAAAAATCGTAAGGCGTTCAAATCCCCTTTTTGGAATATTAAGAAAATGGAGACATCAATCACTATTTTCATAAAAAAATTCACAATTTCTAAAATTGAATTTAGGATCAAACGAATCCAAAACTTGTTATATTATGTCAATGGTCTTGTACACGTTTATATGTTAATCCATGCAATCCAAACGTGTTTCAATGGATTTAAGCGTTTCACCAGAAACTCAGTATAAAATATTGTCATGTTATTGTTCTTAAGTAAACATGCCGGAAATAAAAGCTTTTGGCCTCTAATACCAATGAAGATTATAACATAAATAATCTATAACAAATGCGAAATTAAAATTTATAAGGTCGTTTGATGTGAATTGGTTTTGATGCACTAGTCGTAGATAAAATCTCGTAATTAGAAATTATCTATTTGCCATAGCATTAAGTTCTTCGATTATGCAGATATTGATTTTAAAGAAAACTTATTCTCTTTCTTAAATTTTATCGATAGTCGAATGAAATTTCTTGCCATTCTTTTAATGGCCGAATTAAGGGATGCTTGATGTAAGTTTTTTTTCTCTTCCTTTTCATGTATTAACCGCACATTGCTTTTTTTTTTTTCTTTAAAAATATAAGTTGGAATGGCTGTAGGGGAAACTATGCCCATAGCTTTGCCCATTATGGGTACTGTTTCCTACATATATTTTACTATTATTTTTAATATCACTATTATACTAATTAATCTCATTTTTTTTCACTATTTTCATTTTTATTGAAATCAATCTTACCATCTATTTAAATAGATCTTTTTTAACTATTTGAATAATTAATACGTATTAATGGTAGTCTGTGACAATCACAAATTTGTCTTTATTTTTACGTAACTGAAAGATGATTGAGAAATAGACCTTCATGGAATATTAATAATTCAAAACCTAGATATAAATATAAACATAAAAAGTAGCAACTTAAATTAATTTGGAAATAGCCAAGTTAAATTTTAAATAATAATACCATTAATGTGAAGGATAACTAAGTTATACATAACTATGCATAAGCAACATTTTTGGTAAATTTGCAAGATGCCATATTTTTCAAAAATATGTGCCATATTAATGGTAACTTTTAGATAATAATACCATTAATGTGAGAGATAACTAAGTTATAAATAATTATATATAAGCAACATTTTTGGTAAATTTGCAAGATGCCATATTTCTAAAAAATGCTAATGGAAAACAGAAACTAATTCTTATAAAAATGGCAAATAATAAGAACTTTGGCTTTCTATGTGACTTTTTTTTTCCCTTTTTTGCTTAATTAGATGATTAAATCAACTTGACAATGATCCATAAGTTTTTTTTTTTTTTTGAGGTTTCTGCTTTGTTTTTCTTGGAAAGAATTAAACTTCGGTTTTAAGAAGTGTATGTTGATATTTTTATTAATAATCATGGTGCCGAGAGTAGATCGACTGTGAAGAAAATATAACAGCTTAGGTTTTTGTCTATTTAATGGTGTTATTGATTGTAATTATTGACAAAAATAATTTCAAAATAGTTTGAAGAGTTAAAGTAGTAAAGGCATAAAAGAGATAAAAGCTACAGTACCCTGATAATGTAATAATACCTAAAGCTGAGGTGGGTATAGGATTACCTCTAATATGAGTAAATAGTGTCACTATTAATAATTTAGCATAACCCAATTTTAGTAATGTTTTAAACCAAACGCGATTATCTTGTGAAAGATTTTGAGATTACGGTAAGTAATCTCATATTACTCGAACCAAATGACCACATAGTGTAAATTGGTTATTGTAGTCAAAAGGTGGGTAATTTAATCTTTATAATTTTAAAATTAAAGTAAAAAGATAAAATTGATAATTAAAGTAGTCTTTGTTGTGCCAAAAAAGAAAAAAAAAATCTAATGTAGCATTTGACTTCTGTTAAAATAATAAAGTGCACGGCTAAGACTGACATAGCATTTTAATATGGTTAAATTTTACATATCATCATTTTAACATAAGTCAAATGCTATGTCAACCTTTTTCACACAAACATTACCCTAGTTACTAGTTTTTCCTTGTTGCTTCAATTTTAAAATTATAAAGACTAAATTTACCTAACTTTTTACTGTAGGCACCAATTTACATTAGATAGTATGGAATAGAGACCTCTCAAATACTTTAACCTTAAGGTGCAAGGTATTTTTCTAATATCCAATAGGTTCACACGCTTAAATTTTTAAAATGTAAATCGGCGCAATCGGGTTTGTAAACAATTCTTATAAGATAGGTTAGGAATTTAAGGTATCACATGCCAAGGATATATATATTTCAAAAAGAAAAGTGATAAGATGGGATATTAGGGTTTGAAATAGATATATTTTATTTATGTTGTGTTAGGGTTGATAGATTTGATAATTTGTGTATTTTTGTCATGCTTTATGTTTTTAATTTTCATATCAAACTATAAATATAAATACAATATTAATTATTAAATGTATTAAAATCTTACATACAAATACGATACGTGTATTAAACATCGTATTAATTACGTTTAAATATATCATGTTATATTACATTGTCTTTGTCTTGATTAAAATTAAAATTTATTATGTTTATATCATGTTTTCGTACCATATCCAAAATTATATATATATATATATATATGATTTAGAGAAAAATTTAAAGTAAAATTTACCACATTTCTAAACTTCAATTTTATTGAATTTTGTTTCCATATTTTTAATTTTATTGATGTTTTGGACAAAAAATAACATAATTAATATACTTTTATGAATTTTTTTAACAAAATGCACAATTTTCCACTTAATTTTAAATTTCATTAGTTTTTGGATAAATAGTAAAAAAAAATTGAAATATTTCATCTAATATTTTATTATTGCAAATGAAAATTTTCTATGAACTTAATACAAAAATATATGAATTCAATTATATTTAAAAATTAACAAAATTAAAGATACAATAAAAAAATTTAATGAAATTAAAATATAATAATAAAATTAATATTAATTCAATAGTATAGTGACAAGGTAAATTCAGCATTTAAAAAAAAGGATTCTGAAATGCTGTTTAATATATATATATATATATATATATACTCTCAGCCACTTTGAAATTTTATTCATTTTGAGTTGATGGGTAGAACAACTTCCAAAGGAGCTATAACTGAAATTAAGTACAAATATGGGGAATTCAATTAAAAAATTCCATGCCTTTGCTATATAGCAGGATTATATGTTGTATAACGAGCAAGCGAGCTCCTAGTTTGATATATTGTTGCCATTCATTTTTGACAAATGCTTAAGATAAGATGGCGATGATGAGTGGGCTGGGCTAGGAGGCTCTGCTGTCTCCATATCCATCGGAAGCTTGAGAATGAGAAATTTCTTGTGAAGGATGTGAATGCGATATTCCTTCACCAGTCCTTTTGATTTTCTTGATTTCTTCTTCAATATGAATATTCTCTTCTATAAGTAATACCGGGTTTTGTTCACCATGAGGGCCTGGTACAATGACTTCCTGGACTTTCACATGTTCATCCTTGCTTATTATTTCCGTTTTTTGAACCATTTTCTTCTTTCTCTTCTTGATGAAGCAGCAGAGAGCAACAGAGAGGAATGCAAGAAAGAACAGACCGCCGAGAGAAACAAAGATAACGACTATTACAGTTGAATTATGTCCAGGTGCTGGTGGTGGTGGAGGTGGAATTACATGAGGTGGTGAAGGTGGAGAAATAGAGTGAGGTGGTGGTGGTGTCATAATAGGGGAGGGAGGTGGTTTTATTGTAGGTGGTGGTGGTCTCACAGTAGGAGAGGGAGGTGGTTTTGTTGCAGGTGGTGGTGGTGTCACAGTGGGAGAGGGAGGTGGTTTTATTGCAGGTGGTGGTGGTCTCACAGTAGGAGATGGTGGTGGTGGGTTCAAAGTGGGAGAGGGAGGTGGTTTTCTTGCAGGTGGCGGTGGTGTCACAGTGGGAGAGGGAGGTGGTCTTATTGCAGGTGGTGGTGGTCTCACAGTAGGAGAGGGTGGTGGTGGGTTCAAAATGGGAGAGGGAGTTGGTTTTCTTGCAGGTGGCGGTGGTCTCACAGTAGGAGAGCGAGGCGGTTTTATTGCAGGTGGTGGTGGTTGCACAATAGGAGAGGGAGGCGGTTTTATTGCAGGTGGTGTTGGTGTCACAGTAGGAGAGGGAGGTGGTTTTTTTGCTGGTGGGGATGGATAGAATGGATGATGTGGTGGAGCAGGCACTGGATGTGGTTTTGGTGGTGTAATGGGTTTATGTGGAGCCGACGGTGGTGGCAGCACTTTCGGAGGAAATGGAGTATCATGGGGCGGTGGCAAAGGGAAATATGGAAAATATTTGGTCTTACTAGAAGCCATGGAATGTAAGAAAGCGATGGTTATGGAAAACTAATAGACCTTTTGTTTTATGAGGACACTATGAGAGGGAGAAAGTTCACACATTATTATAGATGCTAGGCTAAGGCAAGGCTAGCTTCGCCTCGTTAATAATTTGATTGATTGTATTGCATGCTTCTAAGGTTTTAGTTACTTCACGTTCATGCTAAGATTGTTATTGAGTTGTCATTGATTGCATTAAAAAGCACTCCTTGTATTTTAAATTTTAGTTTCTATTGCTAAAGATTTGTGAGGTTGATTTGGTTGGTTTTGTATGTTGCTTTCTGAATTGACAAAATGCTTATATCCGCAATATTCCGAAAATGACTAAATGAGCTAAGATTATACATGGGGAGCAGAGGATCTGTGACAACTTTCTTCTTCATCAAAATCCTGAATTTGGGAATGGCATATGAGTTTTACATATGAATTTGGAGATTTTCTGATCGATTTTTTAAGCGTAATTCTCAAGGAAGAAGCTTTTAAGTATGGATACATAGATCTAACGTTAAACCGGTTGCTCTTTAAAGTGTAAATGCATTGTAGTTTTTAACCCGAAACGGCATCATTTATTGGTGGGTCAGGAATTTTATAATACTAAATTTGGCTAACAGCACTACCTAAGCTAAGGTGAGGGTTTTTGCCTGTACCAAATACGGATTCACTTTGTCTGAATTTTACATCATCCTAATGGGTGTCCACCATGATTACCATGATTGTATCGGCTTGGAAACAAAGATGAACTGCCGAAGCCCCCTTGGGTCTTTAGGTCAAATGATAAAAGTTGAGGCAGGGTTTGGATTAAAATCCTAAACTTTGAACCTCAATAAAATCGTCGAGTGTTTAATATATGATCTTAGCAACAGTCTGAAAAGAACACGAATTGCAAGTACCAGAAAAAAATCTCTCTTTTATATAGTGAATCATCAATATTTTGATATTAAACATGAACACACTTGTTACATTTGAATACCCAATTGTAGCCACTTCTCACATGTATAAAAGGTAAGAAAAGGGCAAGAAAGAACGACCAAATTAGCTTCCTCTGTCAAATCGCTTTATCCATGTAACTCTGCATCTTCTCTATATAAAAAAAATAGGTTCTTTGTCCAAGGATTGGTGGTCATACTGGTTCCCGGAGGATCATAGGTGTTAATGTGAGGCGAGAAATTTCAATCCATGTTAATTTCGAGTTCAGAGACGGGGTGCATGCAGGCCAGGGTCCTATCGTCGTGCTTGCTCATTTACTCTGCATCAATCACTGAGAGAATTCATTAAATCTGTAGTTACCATCTCAAAAAGGTACAAATTTTTATGCTTCCTACCTCTGCTGCTGGTGAAGGTGAAATGGATTTTCAAAAGCAAGGCCAATAAATGAAAGCCTTAAGAAACATAGTAATAAAGGAACATTAGCCATTCAACATAGGATCAATTCATCAAGCCTTTTTAAAAATTCACAGTCATCCTAGAACATGAATATCAAATTAAGCTATGTTAAATTATGACTGAAAGAAGTGGAAAGAATTGAAATCGGAAAGAAAATGAACTTACACTATTCTCCATTCACTGAAAGAATTTCCTACTTAGCAGCCAGGTACGAGAGGAAAATTTCATTCCAGACATCGGGCACGCCGGGAAGACACCAATGGCGACAATCAGGTACAGATGGATTGTCACTCCACCTACCCATATGTGCAACTCTTCGAAAAGCCGACATGGAAGTTACTTGCAGAACGGTTACAGGAACAGTCATATTCTTTATCACCTCGAATATGGCCTCTGAAAAATGCTTTAATCCCTCCCTTCAGTTTCTGACAGTGGATTCTGGGTCACATTGCAAAACTTGCTGCCACTGATGCAAAAACCAAAAATATTAACAGTTTATAAATGCCAAACGTATCTCATTTTGATATTAAGCAGATAAGCAAATAATAGAATAGATGATGTGTAGATAAATGGTATTAGATGGTTAACTTCATTGGGAAACAATATATATATATATATATATATATATATAAAACTTAAAATAAGGAAATATATTTAAGCACCTAAAAAGAGCTTATTTTAGCAGTGTGTTTTTGAAGGAGCATCATGTGCAGCTGAGCATTTGGCTTGGTCGGAGGTGCATGTTTTCCCTAGCTCAAGGAGCTTAGCTCAAATCCTCCCTTCCCCTGAAATTATACTAGATGAAAGGAAAAAAAATAAAGAACAGAAGAAAGTGCAGCATAGTTCAGTGGCTACTCCCAGTGATAAGGCTCGAATGTCCCGAAAAAGGCAAGTCTTTGTTTCTATGAATGGTGTTCTCAACCTAGTATTGCAACATGACCAAAATACGAATTCTAACTAGTTGAACTTAAAAAGACAGGTGTACCCCTTATTTTTATATATAAATCTATATGTTATTATTATTATTTTTTATTTCTAGAGGCTATATCATTATTATTATTTTTTTATTTTTAGAGACCGGGTCATTGAGATGAATCAATCATTGGATTTAAGCCTATATAGTCATTAAAAAACTACTATTTATTTTGGAGTCACCACCAATCTATTTTAGCTAGGTGAGATTGATCATTTATTGGAGTTCATATTTTGAGGGTTAGAAACCTTTAGGAGAAAACTGCGAGATCTGCGATAATACTAGAGATCACGTAAAAGGATTTAAGAGTCGGTTAAAATCACAAGTAAGGATCGTTTCTTTTTATGATGCTCGGTAATTGATACCTTATTAATAATGTGTAAATTTATATTTTGATTTTTATTCAGTTTCAGTATTTGGTATTTAATTATAATTCACGTATGTCAAAATAAAATTTTATGAGATAAATTTATTATTTTGTGTGAGAAAATCGGGTACTTAATATTTTTTAAAATCAAAATATCCTCTACAGCCTATCGGAGGACTGGATAAACACAAAATGTTTTATTATTATCTCTTTTGGACCTCACCGGAGGATCAGAGTAATATAAAAGGTTTTTAAAATCAAAATATCTTTCGTACAGAGCTGGATGAATACGAAATGTTTTATTTTTACAGAATTAAAAAAATCTTGATTTTCTCATTTTTAAAAAGGCTCATTATTATAATAATATGTAGAACCCCTCTCATATGCTAGGTGAAATTCTATGTATTATGTTAACTTAGAGACATTGTCTTAATTTTTAAAAAATTATAATTTTATAAAAAATGACAAAATACATCCTGAAACTCGAACTTGGTCAAAAAGACCAACATGTCCCCTAAAGCAGTTCATGAAAGCATCCCTGTGACATTAAAAGACTCGGTTCTAATGTAAATTACTAAAATTTCTCTAAAGTGTACTTTCAACGTGAAAGTGGTAACCCTAAAGGACTCGATAACATCATGAAATGACCAACTTGTCCTAAAAGTATACCTTTAACGTGAAATTATCCCGGTGACGCTAAAGAACTCTATTCTAAGGTAAAATACTAAAATGTCCCTAAGGTATACCTTCGATATGAAAGTATCTTGGTAACCTTAAAGGACTCAATAATGACGTGAAATGATAAATGTTCCCTAAATGGTAACTTAGATGGCAAATATGAGAAAAAATGCAAAAATTGCTAATAGGTCCTTAGACTTTTCAAAATTTGATCCCCTAAATGTTTCAAAAATGCTAAAATTACTTCTAAAATGTCAAAATACCCTAAATGGTAATTGTATGAGAAGTGACCGAGGTAGCACTAAAATACAAGACTTTCCAATTGGGTCCCTAAATGATTTAAAATGCATAACACACATCAAAACACATCGAAGACACATGAAAAATTCACCTAAATACTCTAGGACCACTCAATCAAGCATCCATGGCCCCAAAAAAATTTTAGGATATTTGTAAATAAGTCCTTAAATTTTTCTAAAATTGTTAAATTCCTATAAATAATTTTAGAAAATTTTGAAAAAAAATTATAAAATGGTCCTTAAGGGTTTGACCAAACAAGAAAATCCCTAAATAGCCTAAAAATAAAATTTGCATTTTTGACCCACATAAGTTTCAACAAGCTGAAGAACACCCCTAAATGGAGTTGAAAAAATGGAAAAATTATGAAGTTGCCCTTACCAGTTCTGCCATGGTCTAAAACAATTCCTAAATGGCCTAAAAATTAAAGGAAAAGTTACATTTTAGTTCCCAAAATTTCAATTATCCATAAAACAACCCCTAAAAATTTTACTTTTCATGAAATTAGGTCTAGACGCATGTTAATGTCATCCTAGAATACTACAAAGCTCAATACACAACAAAAATTCTTAAATTATCAATATTTAAGAGAAATGACAAACTAGATGTAAGAGTAAAAAATAAAAAAAATGCCAAATACAATGATGTATGATTCATGAAATATATCAACATTAAAATTTATTTTAGCACATATGAACATGATTTGAAACATTTAAACTTTGAAAATATGGTTTTAACGAAATTTAAACAAAAACAAAAACGAAAAGAAGGCCTAGATTTTAAAGCATGAAATATGCGATAGCTTGAGCTTAATCACCTTAATATGTAAAGATCATGAAACTACCATCAGGAGTTGAAGAAGATGAAACTGAAGTGAATAAAAATAGAAGATGAAATGAATAGCATGAATTTTTAGGAAAAAAAATTGCTTGAAAGCTTTGAAATAAATCGAATTCCTTTTCTCTTTTCCATTTTCCATTTTTTTTTTTTTTTGCTTTTCTTTGGCTAAAAAATAAGAGAGCAAATGAAAAGCATCTTCTTTATTTATAAGGGAGGATAATTTAGTCAAGGAGGATTTTCAGCCTACTTGATCAAATTTTCATGCTTTTTTCTTTTTTTTTTTTTAAAATTTATTTTATAATTTCTTAACTTGTTAGGTTGAAAAATAATTAGTAGTGTATACTTTTGTCATCTTTTCTTATAAGCCACCATCCTATTGTTATGATTTTGCTAGTTTAGGTACCATGATGATCATGTGGTACCTTTGGCCTAACTTGATGAAATTAGTTAGAAAGAAACTAAATTAATTAGAAAAGAATTTAATTCTAACCAAGTTGAATTTGATGTAACTAAGTTAGTAAAATATAAAATTAATTACATAAAAACAAAATTGAATTATAAATTTACAAGTAAAAATAATATTGAAAGTAAAGAAATAAATGCAATCAAGGTGCAAGAAAATTCTAATTGAAAATTCCTTGAAAAAAATGATAACAAATTAAAGTTTATGTACTCAAGTAAACAACAAAAAAAAAAACAAAATTACACATGATGAATCCAATTAAGAATTTAATCATATGGGAATTCCAATAAAATTTCATAGAAAAAAATATAAACCAAAATAATTGATGTATACATATATGTAAAATTCTCCAAAGAAAAGATGAAAATGTGTTAGTGGATTTTGTTGAAAAATTAGAGATTAAATGGGCTCGGAGGTCTTTGAAGAGAATTAAAATGAGCTTGAGAGAAAATAAAAAATGGGCTTGACAAAGTTATAGTGGCTTGTTGAGAAATTATTGGGTTTATTGGGCCTATTTGCGAAAGTTTTAAGCCTAGTAAAGAAGTTTTGTGCAAAATAAAATTAATAAAAATAATAAATTTTTTTATAAAAATTTCAAGTATTGAATTATACAAGAAAATTTTTAGGAAATCTTATGTGCAGGAATAAGACAGTTAAAATCTCAAACTCATAAAATTTTATGAGAAAAACCTTTGTGAAGAAAACTGTTATTTGAAAAAAAAATACAAAACTCAAAAATAAATTGAATTGAATTTTCAAAAAATGATTTAACATGAATTTAATGAAAATATTTGAATAATTTTAAAACTTACAAAATCAGAAAAATCCTACCAAAAAATTTACGGAGTAAAAAACTTTATATTTTAAAAACGAGAAAATTTCAAAAATAAATCCAAGTTTAGAAAAATGAGTTGAATTTAATACTTTGCCCAAAGCATTAATTGATGAAAACAATAAAGATAAAAATTTTAGTTTTGGAAATAAGTTTTATTGAAAAAATCCATAGTAAAAAACTCGCGGTACAGTGAAAAATTTAAAATTTATGGATAAATTTATCAATTTGATGCCTCGTAGTATAAAATTCCGATATAAATTTTTTTTTGAATTTTTTTATTTTTCGGAGTGCATATTGGCATACATGCTATATTGGTATTGGTAAAAATATACGATGATCAACTTTTTAAATTTTACAAGAAAAGATAAAAAATTTTCTAAAATTAAAAAATTCAACCTTGATATCATTTGTAAAAATGAATTTTCAAAATTTGATAAGAAAATATTTTAAAACTAATTTTTCTCTTAAATATTTATTCTTTTTATCCAAAATTATGCTCATTCACCTTCAAAACAATACTTTATGCTACACATGCGTACGTGGCTATTTAGAGATAATTAAATCGGTCTTGAAAATGCCCAACTTGCTTGAAGAGGTTTACCTCTACCAAGATGGCCGCTAGATTTTCGTTTTTAAATATTTAAAATTGTAAAAAAAAAAAAAAAGAAGACAAAATTAAGGGCCTACATCTAGGATGCCCGAGTACCTAGTGCCATTGTGAATGCAAAAGGAATTGACATCCAAGCTTTAACGAATTTCCAACCTGGAAGTAGCAACGACTGCCAAAGAAGCAATTTAGGAACATTTCTTCGATGTGCATGTAAAAGCATTTGGAAAAAGCTTTCGAGCTAGCCATAGTAAGTTCATTGGATACAACGTGGTCAAAAAGCACATTTGAAAAATCCAGCATAAAATTAAACATTCAGATGTCACCGGGTTGAGAAAATTTTAAATTGCATATTTCAAGCTTCAGTTCATAATAATATAAATTGAGCATCTTAGGAATAGTAACTGATACCTACTTTTGAGCTTTTCAGAATTTTAAGTTAATATGACTATCCATCAATGATTTTATATATATATAGGTAAAGCATCCGTCATTTAAAGTACGTGAAGCTATAACTGGAGGAGGCAGTGAAGAGAAGAAATTTTTATTGAAACAAACTGCAAGAGGGGAAGAGAAATTAGGAACAAAAATAGACTAAAATGACTTACCTGCAAAGAAAGATTGTGGATTTCATCATTTGCCCTGGTTGCCAAGTGCAACAGGGTATGTATTCATGCACCATGGCGTCCTTCGTGGTCAGAATTCTCATAATTATCGAACAAAGTGACAAAACAATAAGTGCTACATGATACGTACAAAATACGAAGAACTTATATAATACATCTACCTAGGAAACCGTCTACTGCAGCCACTGCTAGTTTTCCCCTACTATTAAGCTCAAAAAAAGAAAAGAAAAAAAAAAACTTTCTTTCATTATTCGTACAAAATACATACTACAACTACCGAGGAAACTGTCCACATGCTACAGCCACGGCTAGTTTTCCCCTACTATTGAGCTCAAAAAAGGAAAAGAGGGTAAAGCAAACAAAAAAAAAAAAACAACTTTTTTTTTCAAGCAACGTTCATATAATCAAATTGACTTTGAATGATGGACAAAAGCGCTTAATCAAGATATAAAAAGCATCATTTGCACACTTAAATTATAGAAGTTTGGAAAATGAAATTGTAAAAGAGACTAGAGTACTGCTTTGTAAGTGCCATCAAAACCATTTATGAAAACCCACAAATTCGAAGATACTGCTCTAGAGATCAACATGAAGTTAATTATTTGTCATCATGTAAGTTTACAGACAGACTGCAAGCAACTTACGTTTCAGAGAGCTTCCCTAGTACCCGCCATTGTCCTGTATTGAATATGAGAACATCTGCATTAATCCATACGCTGCTAACATCATCCAACTTAAGGGTTGACCTAACACGCTTTGGAGCATGTCTAGGCATCCAGCCATGTTGCATCAAGAAAACTGAGCTAAAGAACTCAACAGTAAAATTAAAGGAACTAGGCCGAACACCTAAAAACTTGATCCATTTTGTTATCTTATTCCCATAAACTTCATAAGCACTCTTCTTATCTTCCACTCCAGTCATGAGCAAGCATATCAAGGATTCCCACTGAGTTCTACTCATAAAATCTCCAAAAAAACAATCCTTTTATGTCGAAGCATCTCCAGAACATTGCGCATTAAACCTTCGAACATCACAATTTTTTTGTTTTCCATCTCCATTTGAGATAATCTTTATCTTTCCGGCCATTTCCCAAGCAATTGAATCCTTGTTCCATGAATGGACATTCTGAGGCATTGTATAATGGTTAACCATCATCTACAACCCAGCTTCCATGAAAAACATCACAAACATTGCTCGAATCGTTCAATTTTAACACACCATACCCAAGAAATGCTTGACTGAGACTAGGGAGAACATACATGACTGAGACTAGGGAGAACATACATATATCCTCCTTTAAGTACTATAATAAACGAAATCAAAGGCCCGACGAGAATAAGCACTGGAAACAAGCGTGAGATCCAGCCCAACCTATGGTGAACTCTATGACTAACGAAACCTAAAGGTTTAGAGCTTAGAACATTCAAGGCTCTGAGGCTTGCAATACTCGAAGTTCTCGGGCTTTCAACATTCAATGCCCTTCGGTTGAATGATGTACTCCTACTGAAATTATTCACCATCTCAATCAATTCATAGTGCCGATATATTCAAAGTACCATTCCTGAAAGTAAGCATCTTTATTCTACCATCTTATATCACCAGCATTTCAACAAACTCCCAAACAAAATAACAGTTTACAATGAAAACTTTATAACTTCAAAATCTCCAATAACCCTTTTCTCTATAAACAACTTCAAACCCATTATAGAATTGATCCAATATAAGTACCAAACTAACTATTAACAAAATTTCACCATCAGTTCACATCAATACCCGCCATTCGCTCATAGAATTATAAGAGTTTTACAGTAAAGCATTACAGTGCATAACAATAAATCATTCAAGTAGAAAGAAACCAAAATATCTATGCATATCTAATACTCAAATTACAGCTTTTTTAAAAATTCAAGCTAAAAGCTATCATCTTTATAAACAACTCATTTCCCATCAATGGACAATAAAAATGGGGTTTTCCCAAGTCTCAAGAAAAAAGAAGCAGATTCAACAAGAGAGAGAGAGAGAGAGAGAGAGAGAGAGAGAGAGAGAGAGAGAGAGAGAGAGAGATCCAATAATCTTGGATGAACTTAAGAAGAAAAAAAAAGATCTTACTTAGCTGGTGGAAGAAGGCAAAGCTATAGAGAAATATATGATGAATGAATAAGAAAGGTGAAGAGTTACTTGACAGAAGGCTTCAACCGAAAGAAATGGGAGAGAGAAGTGAGCTATGAGGGAAGGATATCGGAGAGGTGGTTAACATAAAAAGACATTGTTAAAGAACATTCATGAACAAAAGCCAGGAGAAACTATAAAAATATTTTAATGTATTATAGGGGTCCATGTTATTCATTTAATACTAATGCTCTTTTCTGTACTCTTAACAATATTCTTTATTATACAAACGATATGTGGATAAGGATAAAACTAATTATATAAATGAGGTTTAGTTTGGCACCTTGTTAGCTAGAGAAATAATTTAGAAAAGCTGTAGTTTGGGAAATTATGATAAAACTATCACTATGGGCTACCTCACGTTGGATGAATTGTGAATAAGTTTGGCATCAAGTTTGCAGTCAATATTTAGTTTTTAGTACCCGCATGCAAGTTAATATATTAGTATCAGTAGATATGGGTCTGATTTCTAAGTGTGTATTTGGTACGAACCTGTATATTGCTAGATTACTATCACAAGTATTATAGCTAGAAGAAAAATGTAATGACCTTATATTATCACTTTATCTTCCAAGAAAAAGGATAAAGGGGAAGCCAAAAAACTGCATGTGTAAGATGTAGGAAAAGGTTAATACATATGGCTATGGCGATCCTAATTCAACCTCTTTAATTTCATGTAAATCAACATTATTAAAAACTTCTCAATGAGTCTTAAAACACATGCGGGCACATAGACAAGAAGGTTTATCTTCATTATATTTTTCCTGCCAAGTCTTCAAGACAACGAAATACTAAAAAGAACAAGGATAAATATCGCAAAGGCCTTAACCATGTCTACTTCAATTTTATTTTTGATATTAGAGGGAGTATTAAGGTTCAACCTTAGTTAAGACCTCTATCCAAAGTACACCCGATCCTTACCGCTTAGCAAAGCTAAAAATTTTATTTTGGGGGTGTTGGTCAGTTAAATATAATTGATATATTTTAGGGGGCTGGTCAGTATAAATATGATAAATATAAAAATATAAAATATAAGGGACAGTAAGTTTAACTTATTAAAGTATTTCTCATAAAATAATTAAAAGAATTACTACATAATTATTTTTGTTTAAAGATTAAAATAATTCAACTTTCTTTAGCTATTTTTTTTATTACTATAAAAAGAAAATATTGGGTGACATACCATAATTGATATTGGGATTTTCTTTATTGATAAAAAGAAGAAATTTTAGTGTAATGAAATAAATATTATGTATACATATAATAATATTTAATTAAGTAGGAAATTAAAGAGAATCAAATAAACAATGATAAAGTTTAAAACTAACAAGTTTAACAAATTAATCATATTAGTATATTAATATTACAAAGAAGTTGCCAAAATTAAAAATGTTGATGCCAAACTAGAAATTTTCCTTTCTTCTTTTTTAGAAAAGACAATTTCTAATTAAATTTTCATGGATTAGGGGGGCCAAAGTGAAAATTTTCCTTTTTTAAGTTAAGAAAGCTTGACACTAATGATTTTCTTGAAATTAGGGGGAAGTAAAAATTTTTCCTTTTTTGCTTAGATAAGAAAACTTACTCTTACTGATTTTCTTGAATCTTGGGGGCGCCATGGCCCCTGCCAGTCCTTCATTAAATTTGCCTTCGCTTGCACTTGGCTTAAGTGGACAAGTTCTTTTCATTTTCTTTCGGTACAAAAATGTCCTTGGCCTAGGGATTAGGAAAGCGGTAGTAATTGTAAAGTTTCTAACTCCGAACTTAGTTGATGCCAGTTTTAAAAGATAATTGGATGAGGACTAAACTCTGAATTAGCTTGTAATCATCTAGGGTTTATGTATTCTACATATAAACCGTCTGGCTTTTTCTTCTTCTAGGCCAATCGAACATCATTTATTTTGGATTTTCATAGTCAACTTAAGAATGAGTCATCTTTCTAACATTCTAAATTTTCTTTTAATCTTATCTAAATTGCAGAAATGAGGACATATATATATATATATATGTATATATGCCAAAATGTCGCATATGTCTTGATTCATATATATAAACAAAGTAAATTTGCATTTTGCGTACATCTGCTGATCCGCACGAATCTCGCCCAAACAGCCAAGAAATAATATAGAATGCAGAAAGAGAAGGAAAGAGCAATGATTTCAATAGCTTTTTCATGTTACTGTTTTATTCCCAGAAAAAGAATCGGCCAAACAAACTTTCCGGCCAATTTTGGCTTGTCAATAACCTTATTATATTTTTTATATATGGCTCTATGTAACTCAAGCTAACCGTTATGATTATTCCACACTTGAGTCAAGAAAATCGTATCAAACCCTTTTTTCCCCTACATTCCCATCCCATCACCCCCTAAAACCTTACATTATTACTATATATAATCTTAGTGTATATATACACACACCTTTTCACTAATATCATCATTAATACATCAAATACATATTGATTTAGGATATTAATCACTAATTACCTCGTGATTAAAGCACAAGGGTTGTCCCCTGCTAGCAACAAAAGTGAATCCAGGAGCTGGCTGAGTCTCTAGGGAGGTTGAGGAGGTGGGAATAAGTGGTTTATGCGGTATAACTTGCCAGTCTACATGAGATGGGCGCTGCTGGTTATTGGATTGTTGTTGTAACACCCGAATCTGCCTCTTCAAGAACTTGACATAGCGGATAGCTTCATCCAGCATTGAAGCCGTGTCCATTTTCGTGCCTCCTGGGACAAGTCTTTGTAGGATTCTGATCTTTTCGCTTATCCTCTCCCGCCTATGACGCGCTGCCACGCTCTGGGGATCGTCGCTGATTCTCAGGTTACGCCTCTTGGGTTTCGGGATAGTAGCCGGATCTATGTCCACCGGCTGCATCACAGCAATCTTGTACAACATCTCTTTCATGGCGCTTAACTCTTCTTCCGGCTCTTCTTCCTCTTCAACAAGGTGGCCTATTGGATCATGAGTAGGGTAAACAGTTGTTGCACTAGGCATTTGGTTGGATGTATTTGAGGCTACGGTTTGAAGAGGGTAGCTTGGCCAAATTGGGTTCAAAGGAACTTGGTCATGGAGGACATGATTTTCCACGGGCATTTCAAGATTCCAAGTGTGGTTTGGGATTGGGAGCTTTGTTTGATTGATATCCATCAAAGTGAATTGAGAAAGCTTTTGGGTTTTCTCTGTCCAAAAAGGAATAAAGAAGAGAGAGAGAGAGAGAGAGAGAGAGAGTACCTGAAGACTTGTCGAAGTGGTTTGCACTTATTATAGTAACCCTTTAAAGCTTGCCTTCTTTCTATAAAAGACCAAATGTAAAGGGTTTGTTTATTGGCAAAAGAAAACCCTCCTCTGTTGTTTCTCTAGCTTTCAGAAGCTTTTGTAATCCCTACGTCAGAATTGAAGGGTTAGAAAGAGAGACACTATGCCATGGGTACATTTACATACGTATGTGTGTGTATATATATATATATATAAAATAAATAATTGTTTTATATAACGACGGTAAATATAAAATCACCTCGAACAAATTTAGTAAAATTAGTTGGATGACATATATTTATTTATTTACTTATTTATTTAAAATATTTTAAAAAACATATATCATTTCACGAAATCTTATTTATAGAAATTTTATATTTTACTATTAGTATATTAAATAATTATTCATATATACGCATGCATATATATATATATATGGCTTTGCTGTGAATGTCAATGAGTACCTTTTTAAATATTAATTCAATATACTATAAATATAATAATTAATAATTTTATTTATTATTTTAAATACATTAAATGAAAATATTATTAAATATATAATAATTTTGAAGAGTATCTTTAAAACTACAACATGTAATACATTAGAAAAATATTCATAGAAGGATTTGCTAGCCTTTTAGAGCTAGTCCTAGCTAGATCAAATTATCATAAGGGGTTGAGAATTTTTTTAAAAAATTTTTCTCGAACGAGTTCAAGATTGAATTGCAGCTACTGAAGGTAGCAGGCTTTGCAATATTTCAAGAGTTCATTCATTATTTTTCATATGGCAGATCAATCTTATGGCCAGCACTGAAATTTTAGGGACTATACTCGGGTTCGGTTTTCGATGTTTTTAATGGTCTTGTGTAGCTTTTTAAAAGGTCGGTGTACAAATACTATATCAAGTTGCCATTAATTTCGTTTAATACTTTTACCTCATTATTATATATTCTCCTAAAATCTTGCCCTATCCCTACTCCTCGACACTTTTGCTACCGCTAATGTTTAAAAGGCAAGTGATTATCGATTCTCAATGACTAGGGGGACCATTGTTATTTCACACATCACGTAGTGTATAATATTGATGTATTTGGCCAATTTGTTTAGTGACATTAATCTCTAATTATATTATTAATTAAAGGAGATTTAATAAGTAATTAGCTTATAATTAATTTTTATAAAAAAATATATATTTAATTAATATATTATTTTTAATTTAGTAAAAATATTATATTAAATGATAAGAATTTAAAATAGTAATTAAATAATCATTAACCGATGCTTATATGCATCTATTATCTAGATTCTTAAATAAAAATTGTGTAAATTACAATAGGAAAAATAAAATAGTTATTCATAGAAAAGTAATAAAAGGGGAATATATATTATAAATTTTGGTTGGTTGAATTGAATGGATAAAGAATAATATTATATTATTTGATTGGTTAAAACGAGGTTTAGAAATAAATAAATATGTCTTTATTATTGCCGAATTAGACAAACACTAAAATTCATATATAATTGTTTTTTAATTCTGGTATAATTTTTGCATTTTCAATTATTGCCATATTGGATTTCATTTAAAGTCCTAACAACTTAAAACGATTATTGCTTACCCCTCGAGTGCTTGACAGTTTTGTACAATTTGTCTCCTAGGCCTACTTAATCATAATGCAGATAGAAAGCACTATCGATTGCAACACAGGGAACCAAACTGATGTAGAATTTTCTCTCTCAATGACAAACCCGAAAGAGGATGAAATTATAAGACAAAAAATGAAAAATTTTCTTTTACCCCAAAATTATTTTTTTAAACATGTTATGTAGACCATAAAATTGAACGGACATGACTGTTTGAACAAAAACCAGTTTTGGATTATTTAAAAATTATAAAAAAATTGTTCATATGAGAGGTGGAATAAAATAACCCGGTTGAAGCGTAATGATCAAACGCCTGTAATGCATTGTTTGTCCCATAATAGTTTCCAGGGATTGGTTTTAGGTTGGGCTCCAAAAAGATAAGGCTTACTTGATCCTTAACCCAAGCACAAACTCAAGCTCGGCTTGGTTTTATCAATGCCAACCAATTCTCTTTATCTTCAAGTGGACATTTTGAGAATAATTTCTTATTCACCATAAATATCAATTGTGTAATGCAATCTTACGTCGTGTATCTACGTATGACAACTTTCATATTGATATACGTATTTCGTATTGTATACCTTTAAATTTAGATTCATATCTAACATATTGTTTAATGAAAACTAACCATATCGTTATGTTACTCGTCCAACTAGATTAGTGATGAAAAAAGCAATTCCCACAAAAATGGCCATTTAAAATAAGACAAGTGTTAGACTATTTTCCTAATGTCAAGATGCTTCCTTCAAAATTTTAAACACAACATAATTACATTGTCGACAACATGCCTTAACTTTTTACAAAAGAAGCATGTGAGACTTAAAAATAATTTTCTCGATGAGGAAGTGTCCTCTCGATCGAGACTCTTCCTTTTTGACGTAATGGGAGTGAGAAAGTATAGGTTCTTAACTTCTACTCATGAAGGGGAGACCGTCAGACGAATCGCTTGTCCAACTGGTATTGGACATTTTGAGTCACAATCGATCATTTGAGCTAATCATGATCGAATGGCTATCAAAACCAATATTCTGAGTCATGAAACTTGAGACATCAATTTCATGGTCTGCGTGGTCTAATGATTCAATGGTAGGTTTGAGAGTTGGTTATGTGCAGGGAAGTATCAACATCTTCACAATACACGAAATCAGTACTTTCTAGCTATGTCTTAACTTAATTTCAGTTTCTTTGATTTTAACTTATCATTCTTTCAATATAATCCCCTTTTATACATAAATTTATATAAAATAGTAAATTCAGATTTTAATAAAAATTTTAATCTCATATGTGTCCTAAAAAGGTGGGAAACATAGAGATTTTTTTAATAAAAATGATCTCCAAATTTAATTTTGAAAAATATAATATTTTGCATCAAGCACTAGAATAATATCGATATGAAATATTGCCTTTGTGATTTTTAAAAAAAATTTGAAAATATGAATGCAAAGTAAATACTACAAAAAGAAATGTGTTAGTAAGACAAAAAAAGGGATAATATTACATAAAATAAACTACACAAAAAAAGAAATAAGAGAGATGATCAAGATGTATCTTGTAATTGTCATTGGTTATCTAAAAATAACCAAGTAGACAATTTTTTAGATGCGTTTGGATCCGTTGGTTGATTAAGGCATGAAAACCATGTTTGAATTTTAATATGTCCGAAGAAAATTTGATTTTTTTTAACAATTTAAAAAAAAATGAGATTAAAAAACTTAAATTGACAAAAATTAACTATTTCTTGAAAAAAAATGGCATTTTGATGCTTCTTGACAAAACTAACAATTATTGAGTTAAAAAGTAAGATCTGACAAAAATAGAAATTGACAAACTTTGGAAAGCACTTGTGCATTGAACTGAGCGTAAGGGGTTGACACACCTTTTGTTTACTTGACAGAGTTGATTTGGATCACCTAGAGGCATTCAAATGCCTCAAAGTGGGAATTCAAAAAAATCAAATAATTTTGATAAGTACCAAAAATAGAGGAAAACATGGCATTAGTCTCTTTTTCGATTTTATTCTAGGCTAATCCGAAAGTGATAGGGTTGGAGAAGGTATCATTGGAAAGATAATTTGATGAGGATTAATATAATATTCCAAAAATC